>DWMF01001034.1:0-12430 GCA_018244815.1 Parelbella polyzona | reverse complement strand
AGATAGTCCTTGGTTTTTTGCACCAACAGTGTGTTCTCTATTTTCTAAAATATATGTACATATATAGTTGCTTTTTGTGTATTTCTACTAATACACAAAAAGGAAATGTAAGGTTTACGATTAGTAAAATAACATCAATTCAGCTGTATAGATTGTCAAAAATGATAATTGGAATGTAATGTCAGTCAATTGTGTATCAATGTCTATTAAATTTTTCAGAGTAGTCCTTAAAATGCTGGGATAAAGTGACTTATCGATAGCTGCAATCGTTTTGCCATCCTGCTTGATATAAGCCTGTTACACATGTATGGGAGTCCAGAACACAATCAAATCTCAACAAACAACTACAAGAACAAACACTACTGGATCCAACAGCTTATTACCCCCCAAAACACATAACCAATCATTAAATTTTTACCTCTAGTAGTCACCAGTCAACGACTGTATGTACCACATAAGACATTTCTTTATTTCGTAAATCACATAATGTATGCTATAATCCTCTCAAGGCCATACTTGCGGAAACTAATGTAACTTTACACCTATAATCCCTGAATGAGGAAGCAGAGGAGTGTAGAACACTCCCATATATACAAAAAAACACTGGTGGAATAAACCTATACACAATAAAATCGTTACACTTATTCAAACAATACCCTTTGTCACTTCTGTTTAGAACACAAAAACACTACTTACAGCTTCTTCTGATATATTTTCTCCATTACTCATTAGTTCCATCAGTTCCTTATCCCTCTTTTTGTATAACTCCAAATCAGACTTCAGGCATTTACGTGTACGGCCCAAACAATCTGAGAATTCAACCCTGCAATTATCAAATTCATTGAATGGAATTAATAAATACTGACATGCACAACAGTGAATATTATGTGATCACTAATCCGTACCTAAATAGATTTTTTTTAAACAACTGAAGTACTAGTCTGTTTTTATGATCACTTCCTGCATCAGCAGAGTGTCATGTTGCATCAAATGTCGAGGCAAATGTGCCGATGCATGTCTACACGTAGTGATATAATAAATGGGATAAAAATCTGTAGTGGTAATTGAGCCTTACCCTCGCAGTATAAGACTGTGTACTGAATTTTCATTTGTTTAACCACATGTACAGGATGCAACAACACGAAAAAAACACATCTATATTCATTGTAAAGGTAAGCAGCAGAATGTAGAGGACTCCCAGATTCACCTGTGATTTAATATGTTCCACCATGGAATAGAAGGTGAAGTTATTGCCGTACACCTGACACAAATCCAGACTCCCAACTATTACTCGAAAATTTTAGTTAGAATAACTCAACTAATCCAGGGGTCAAACTCTAAATCCCTCGACAGCAGTTGCAGTTGAGAGCACTTGACCAACGAGGCAATCAATCAGTGAGATTATATACAGTAAACCAATTGGAAGTTTTCTATGGGAAAAAAAAATATTTACCAGTCATTGTCATCATCATTGTCATTATTATTTGGACTTTCTTTTACTTGGGCAAAATCAGGTTTTGGAGGGTCCAGCTGTTTCTTCTCCTTAAAATCGACCAGAAATCGACCAGCAAGCTGTGAGTCACCAGCATGATCTGCCAGGTGATTATACAATTCAGCCTTCTTCTCCAGTATAGCCCTTAAAACAATTATACACTTACAATGAATTACAACTATATTGTCCATTTAAAATAAGTCAAAAAGTAGTTATTGTTCACCAGTAATAATTGAGAACTTGAATTACAATATTTACATTTCAATCATAATAATTTGTAACACTTTTTAACTCTAACAAATTATATTACTTTGATTTCCGGCACGCTTCAAGTTCTTCAACATCAACAGCTGTCAGCCTCTCTTTAAATGTTTTCTTGTTTCCTTTATCAGAAACGGTTTCTTTTTGTTCTGAAGTCTTAGGTTGAGGCTTAAAATATTCTACCTTATGTTGTGGCAGTTGTTTCTTTTCCTTTACCTCTTCTTTCTTTTTCAAAAGTTCTGCTTTCAGACTTAATAACTGTAAATGATTTTTACAGATAATTATTAAAAGAAATTATATACAATTAAACTTAAAAGTAATGATACATACTGTAGATTTGTTAAACAGTATCTTCTTTGAAGTGGGTTCGTTCATTTTGGTTAAATAATAGGCTATACACTGGTTAAGTTATTTTCCCAAATCAAATTGCAAGATATAAATACCATAGCAAAAAATAACTTTCTATAGTGTCGGAATATAACGTTAATATTCTTTTAGAACTAGGGGAAAATAATATTATGCGACTTTTATCATCTTGACAATGACAGTATATATATTTTTTTTCATGACCTGGTAACTAAGACTTTTAGGTCAAAATGACAGTATATGTTTTACAAAATTATTTTTTTTCTGTGGACTCCACGATTAAAAATCAAATCGTTTTTAAGGTATTAAAATATAAAGCGTGTAAAAAACTATCCAAAAAAGGCCGCAATTAATAACTCAATATAATATAGTCTAATACTAACTGGATATGATTAAAAAAAACATCTATTCCATTTACTCTTGTAAATTTGCGCTGTAATAAAACATGCAGAGAAAATTAAATCCATTTTCAAGGTCTTGCCATGTGCCGATATAATTACAATGCTAAACATAAACATCTACTTCAAAATGTGAAATTAAAATTTCAACGTGTGATGTTACCCATTGAGTCCGAGAATTGATGAAATAGTATGGACAGCCTATACATTTATAGGACTATTTTAAACATCTTAGTAATGTACTAATCCCAAACGTGCATTTTGCACCATGAAGTATACTCCGTTTAACAAAACGCGTATATACCAATGGCAATTGTTTGGTTTCGTAAAATAATATCTATGGAAAAGGCGAACGTCAGAGTGTTGAATCACCTTTAGAATTATGACACATTTGTACTGACATCTTTCTTTGCATTGTAGTGATCGTAGCTCGTTTTTTTTGCTAATTTCATGGTCATCCTGACAACCTTTTTCGGTCGTGACGACAAAAATCTATTTTATACAACAAAGAATAGGTTTGCTTTAAAACTATCTATTAACGAGGCTGATAATCATACAACACTAAATAAGAAAAGTGACTTATAAAATTCGAATAACAATCCACCGAGTTGGAAAATAAGTCTGTGAAATCAAAATGTCAACTCCAGCCAGGAGACGTCTCATGAGAGATTTTAAACGGTGAGTATTTAGGATTCCACATGAATTGGATAGTACAATGCAGATAAAATCGATATTGTAACACTGATTCTTTATATTATATCACTGTTACCTTCATCGATTTCTTTTTTTACGACATAGTTATTTGGAACAACAGATCGATTGTATTGTAAGCATTCTCTTGGTGTTAATTGATATCCATTCATGACTTTCCAGTGAAACCTATCATTATCTATCAATGCAATGAGATATATTAGTCGACCTTTAATTCTATATGCTAAGTAGGTTATGACATTTTTGTTCCGTTTTTCTCTTGTAACTAAACATAGACTGACAACCTAAATATTGTATTGTTTTGTAAACATGTTCCTTTAAACCTATGCTCGTTACTGATTAATGAGGTCACTCAATAAATGTTTTCAGTTTACAAGAGGACCCTCCCACCGGTGTCTCTGGTGCCCCCACTGACAACAATATCATGATCTGGAACGCTGTGATATTTGGACCTCATGATACTCCATTTGAGGATGGAACTTTCAAACTCACGATAGAATTTACAGAGGAATATCCCAACAAACCCCCTACTGTGCGGTTTGTGTCAAAAATGTTCCATCCGAATGTTTATGCAGATGGTGGCATTTGTTTAGACATCTTGCAAAACAGATGGAGCCCTACATACGATGTTTCTGCGATTTTAACCTCCATACAGGTAAATTGATTTTTTTTAGAGAAAGTGGACATTGGACATTGATGAAAAACTAGTAAAATGTTTATTATGAACTATGATTATTATTTATCTATGCATATTATATATTTCTTTTCTCTGTAGCTTGACATCAAATCTCATTTTCTGTGCATTGCAGACAAAGTGTTACTAATGTGTATGACACACTTGACTTTCACACATTTACTGAATAGTGTTGATTGACAGTCATGATTGATATAACATTTGGGTCATTTAAATAAATGTCCTCTTAAAAATTAATTGCATTTATCATAAGTATGGCAAATGTGCGGCTAAGGAATAAGAAATAATCTTGTATCCATTATACAGTAAGGGATTGTTAAAATTATGATTAACATAGAATGCTTTGATGGTTGAGAGAAGGCCAGTGGTACTGCTTAGTGAGAGGTTCTGGGTTTGATCACCAGTTTGTGTACTATTGGGTTTAGACTTGAATTCCTAAATCCTGGATTTGTTCCCGGTATAGGGAAATGGACTCACCACCTATTCCATGATATAGAACATATAATGTGTTTATATGGAAGTGTGTTACAATCCTCTGCTTACCTCTTCAGGAAGATACAGTTGTGATGCTAAATTATTATTATACATTTATTCAATAATAATAAATGTTCTGAAGACAGAATACCTTTCAAATAAACAAAAGGAAACTAGGGTAATGTGTAGTAATAGTAGAGATGAGTCACTTATATAATATTATGGCTTTATATAAGAATATTTTTTAAATAAAATTTTTAAATACTTACGGCACTCAATTTTAGGAATGTGATATCTGAATTATAATTATGTACAGTTTTGTTTTAGTACATAATTTGGTTTTAACATTCATTGTTCTCCACAGTAGCAAGATCTGATAAATCTAAATTGACCTGCCTGACAGACTTTAACTAACCCTTCTCATTCTAATATTAGACATGTGTCTAATGATGATGCTAGAATTTAAAGATGTCAATCAAGCAATCCCCAATTGGCATGCCCAGCATAGATATTATGGTTTATATCCCCTTCGAAAATTCTTTGTCCAACAGTAGAGTGAGACAAGTGATGATGATGAATCAGGCAATAATGTAATCCCAATTATTTAATAATTGTGTTTAATAACTGTGACATTGAAAATATGACATACTCTATGTAATTACTTGATTATTATTCTTGTTGTAAAAGTAGTTAATAAATTCACATCATAATCTGCACAATGTTCACTAGACCTTATGCACTTGTCAATGGAGGGATCTGATTGATTTTTCTTTTAATCTCTGAGATGAATAAAACATATTATCTATATTATCGGAAACCATTTACTCACAAATGGTTAACTATTTCGAAAGTTTAAGATAAGATTTAATTGTTATGCAATAAAGCTATCAGAAATAATAGCACTTTGGTGTTGTAGATATTTATAGACAATCACTTACTGTAAAGTGTCCGTCTGTTTACTACAATGAATGTATAAAAGTGGAGATCTATAAAAGTGGAGTATAAAAATTGTGGAGAAGACTGACTGGCAAGTGATCACACCTAGAGGTCGATTTAAAAACATAAGTTGACATCTTTAGCTGAAATCTGAGCTATAGTTGCTTTTTATTTAAATTCTAAAATTGTACTTAAAACATGAATATTTTTGTTTCAGTCATTACTCAGTGACCCAAATCCAAATTCTCCAGC
Organism: Parelbella polyzona; assembly: GCA_018244815.1. Taxonomy (NCBI): domain Eukaryota; kingdom Metazoa; phylum Arthropoda; class Insecta; order Lepidoptera; family Hesperiidae; genus Parelbella; species Parelbella polyzona. The sequence continues at coordinate 6,846 of DWMF01001034.1, read as the reverse complement.
AAACTCAATGGCTGCACAACTTTACAAAGAAAACCGGCGAGAATATGAGAAGCGGGTTAAAGCATGTGTAGAACAATCATTTATTGACTAGCAACAGAGCAATGCGATGGTCAATCGCAGTATCACATGCACATAAGTGCATTGCCAGTACTGGCTAATACCTCCATTATAACTCATCGGGACAGGAGTAAATAAACACTCATTGAATTGCAATGTACCACTCACTGTCATATTAGTTTGGCAGGCAAATAAAAAGGAAATTTTAGGTTTTGGTAAAGTATTTTTATTAATAAGATTTGGATTTTTTTTTTATTCTAGTAATTTGAAAATATCACCACTTCAAAATGTTTGTTCATGTTAAGTTGTAGGAGCATAACAATGTGTGTATTGCAAGCCATTATTAATAAGATAGTTGAACGTTTAACATTATTACATCATCAAACATCTTTTGTTGTGTAACTTATGTACATGACATAAGATTGCATAGAAAAATAACACAATTGCTTGAAATATATCTCAACAAGTCATTGTAGATATCTAAGGACAATAGGGATTATTATCTTATGATAATAATTCATTTCATTAATCTATACTTCATGTTTATTAAATGCTTAAATCTGAACACTCACTAATTATTCTTTAGTATATATTCCATAATAGTTGCAGTAAATTAATAAATTCAGCTTGTAATAAATTCAAAATGATCTGAAGCTGGCCCATCAGACTTGTGAGCACTAATAAAAATTATATGAAAAAAATGTAATGAAACATTTTATTATTCTTTTATTATATTACCCCTAAACATAATTGTATCTTCCTTTATTATACACCAGGAAAATGTTACACAAGTGAGATTTTTAAAGCCTTACAATTCACAACATCTAATGAGCTGTTGCATTGTGCATAAACCATTTACAAGTTTCATGATGAATATTGAAACTTTGCAGTTGATATTTTCACAAAATGTTGTTTTTTCACTTCATTGTTTTATTTATGGGTTCAGTGTCAAGTATATGTGTGTAGGTATGTAATATTTTTTTTCTTTTAGTAAAATGTTATTTTCAGTTTCAAAATTGTGTTTTAATCAGTATCCATTAGCATAAAAACAAACCTTATTTCAAATTATTACTTCATTTCAGCTATAAAAATCTCAAGGCCTCAAAATAATAAACCATTGTATAAAAATATGTTTATAAAATCGCCTTGTTTACTTATACTACAAGTATATCAGCTAATTAATTGCCATTAGAAATAAATATACAGTACAATTAATTTCTCCATATTGAGAAACATCAGAGATAACATTTATTTCTTACAAATAGAAAAATAATCATATAAGGTACACAAAATTAAAATGATATAAATAAATTATGAATACATTCACCTTGTCTTTAAGTCTTCCTTTAATTTATAAAGGATAAGTTCCATACACACCATGGCATCCTCAGCACTGTCATGACCGTCAACTGAGTTTTGTATTATTTTCTTTAAGTACTCTGAAGATAAATTTCTTAGTGCCCTTTTGTATGGAGGTCCCATTTTATGTGGGAACAACACACTTGTGTCTATTATAGTGTCATGGATCAATTTGAGAGCCTTAAAATCAGATTCCAAACTGTGGCCTATTAGTATAGTTTTACTAGAAAACATACAAAGTAATGTGGCCTGGACATCTAACAGGGAAGTTTTCACTTCTGCCATTTGTTCTTTAGTAATTCCGGAATACCTTGTATTATAATCAATAATAGGATGTAAAGGCCTGACAAGTGTTTCATAAACTACTTTACATGATGAGTTGATAACTGTTATACGAGTCAAATCTAAACCTTGAGTAGTATAACACATTTCACAATCTAAGGAATAAATACCATAATCATCTAGAACATTATCAGGAGGTAATGTTTTGACATATCCTCTTAAATTATCATAGTCTATATATTCATAAACATGACAAGACGCAATGCAACAACCATCAGACGACCCATCTTGACTACAACACTGATATCTTACTTCACCACGAATCCTATATTTATTATTGGGGTGATATATACACTCCTCCTGTGCCACGGGTAGGCCTTTCTTATCAATCATGAAGTCTTTTTTACACCTGCAACAGGTTCTAAAATGTCCTTTTGGTGGTGGTTGTTTATTTTGTTTGTAAATTGCAGCTTGACCTCTTTCACCGTTGCTATGAGGTCTTGGAAAACCGTTCTCTCTTAACTGTTCTTCAGTTAGAATCCATTTACTTATATTATTATATAACTTTGCACCAGACAGTTGATTGGTATCAACGGTGTTTCTATTCTTACTTTCTATACTCCATGACCCTGTGTTGCCCACTTTCCCTGTAACTGTTTGTGGCATCTTTTGAAGAGTGATGCAATCAGAACCTGATTTTTTAACTCCATTGCACTCTTTAAGCTCTTTTCTTAATCTGCTAACTGTAAGTACAGCTGAATTTTTATAAATAGGTATTGTGGAACATTTTTTGCTAGTTGTTAATTCCTCATGCTGTGCTCTGGCATAAGCATCTTCTGGGGCAAGATATATTTGTAGGCAATGATCTATCATCATATTTAAATATGTTGATCTAATGTTTGCTGGAATTTTTGAGGCAAGTGGTTCAAGCACACCAGGTCGATCAATGAATTTTTCACTAGGCATATGAGCAACGCGTTGGGAACCTTTTTTGACTGTTTGGACTATGGTGGTACTTGTCGAGGGTTCAGCTATATGGTTGTTACAGGTTGTGGAAATTGTTTTCTTTGCATTCATCAAGGTTGAAGCATAAGGCACATGGGCTATACGGATTTTCGAATTTCCACTTATTGGAGTACTAACAACAGGTTTTACCACATTGCTATTTTCCAAATTTTTTTTTGAGATAAGTGCATTTTTAGAAGTGTGGTATTCTCTTACTTTGGCTAGTCTATTTGCCATATCTTGGGCTGCATTTGCCTTATAATCAGGTTTTGCTGGTGGTCTTTTTTCTATTCTAACATTTTTATCTATTGTTCTAGAAATTCTCTTTTTACCTGGGATATACTCATTACATTCATCACTTTGGTGTTTATGTTCCTCCACTTCTTGACTTACTGGCTTTGCAACAGGTACATACTCTTCAAATATTCTTTTACATTCCAAAGCAATAGCGTCTTCATCAGATTCTGAAGACACATAAGTATCTAACCTATCAGCATCATGATCATCATCATTATCTGATGAACCCGCTGCTGAGGATTCCTTTTTCCTTTTGGCATTTTTGTCTTTCTTTTCTTTAGAATTCTCATGTGATTTATGATGCCTACTGTGATGCTTCTTTTTTGAATCCCTAGAATGTTTTGAATCCTTAGAATGTTTTGAATCCCCAGAATGTTTTGCATCCTTAGATGATGATTTTGAATGTCTTGATTCTCTATTTGAACTTTTGGAAGATTTCTTTTCATTTTGAGAGTTATCTTTAACTTCGTCTTTCTCTTTATCTTTTCTATCTTTAGCTTTATGGGAACTTTTATGAGATGATTTTTTGTCTGAACTTCTAGATTTAGATTCTTTACTTTCAATTTTTTTATCAGAGTGCTTTTTAATCAACTCTTTATTACCAACCTCTTTCATATCATCTGTTTTTAAATTACCAGTAATTTTATTAGCACTAAAATCCTGACTCTTCTTATCATCCTCACTTTCTTTGAGTTCAGGGCTACCAAGATCTGATTTTTCTTCATCTAAAATTTGGTCCAATATATCAAATTCTGCTCCTAAATCATCTAGGCCATTTAGATCACTAGATAACTTAATTTTTTTTGTGTCTGGTTCATCTTCATCACTGGAAAAACATGGGGCTAAAGCACGAGGTGTTGGCTTATAAGTAACTGATGGAATTTGTGTTTTGACTACTTTAGCGGGTTTATATTCCAAAATTTTCTTTTTATTAGATCCCTTATCCGATGGTATATAATTTAATTTCTTTGAAATCTTTGTTTCATCAGGTGTATATTCTTGTATTTCAACACCTGTGCCTGGTAAATATTTTTCATTAGTTTCGGTTGAACCTTTTGGAGTGTATGGATCGGGTTGTTTACTATCAGTTGAACCTGGAGTATATTTTGCAGGTGGAATATAAGTAAATAAATTACATCCATTGCTGTCTACTGGTCTTTGCACAGGAGCACTTGTAGGTTTCCTTGGAGTGTACGGCACAGGTATGTGTTTTCTCTTCTGATCAGCACCATCATCACTATCAGGATCTTTATTATTATTTATTTTATTTAATTCGGCTATGGGTGTTGGGTTATAGGTGGGTTTCGGTAACAATATCTGTACATTATTAGGTTTTTTATTTAATTCTTTAGTTTCGGCTGCCGGCGAAGTTCCAGTTTCTGTTTGACGAAGTACTTTCTGCACAGCTGCGGAAACCAATTTTTGTAAAATAGAACCATTGTCTATCTCATCGTTGTTGAGAGTTTGAGGATCTTTTTTAACGTGACGGAAATGACAATAACGCCGTTCACAAAAACCGCTGTCATAAAAAGGACAATTAATTCCTTTAAAATAACCCGTAGACGGAAGCATATTATTACACCACAAGCTTCGTAAATCCACAGAATAATTCCACCGCAATTACAAAAACACAAAACATCCCGTGCTATTTAGTCTTTGATGGTACAGATACAACTTCATAAAAAAAGTGATGGCCCTTGCTTTGTTTTCAGTCATAATTTAGGTAAAGAAATACTAATCATACAGCCATTGATAATTGGTATTAATTATAACAACTTTATAACACCATAGCAAAATTAAAGTGATTTTTAAAACAAAATGTTTATCTAATAAATCCCTGAGTAGGGAATACGTTTTATATTTAAAGAAGGTTGTGAACGTTCAATTATAGATTATTTCACAAGTCAAATAATGTACTACACTCCTTTGCGTACCTCTTCGAGGATTACAGGCATCATGTTAAGTTCAATTGTACCTAACAAATTACATTCATTACATAAACAGTTACATTCAAATTTTCAAGGTGCAGGATTCATTGGAAGAATAAAAATTACGATAATTCTTGAACTTAAGGGATTATAATAATTACTATTTATTTTAAAAACAAAAAAGAAGTTTATGAAAAGAAGTCAAATAGCGTTAGATGCAATTTCGACATGTTTGAAAATAGGTGATCTGTTTATATGGTATGATATTTTATTCGTATGGTTGCGAAAACTCTAATATAGGTACAGGCAACCTGGAATTTAATTATTAATATGTATCATTCATATCATCAAATCACACACAAAGTAGCGAGCCAGCCTAAAATGTGTCCATCGATAAAAAGAGAAAGCAAATTAAGCTATCTATAAGTCTCTTTCTACTCGCGCAAATGCACAGGTAGCGCTAGCGTGAGCCCATTTTGAAAAACAAGCTGTTCTTTTGCTGCGCATGTCACTAGTGCGATCGAAAGAGATAGATAGAGCTATCACGATCGTTTCTCTCTTTCTAACCGTTGGACGTTGCCGCTAACAGGTAGCGTTGTTTTCTCTACTCTATATATAATATCTCTGTGGTATCATTCAGTCCACAGAAATTATGGACATGTGCGACATACATGTAACCATAAAACCAACAATATAACACTTACAGTTATTACTCTGTACCAGGTCTAAACTGGCAGTGTCAATGTATGGCAACATTCTTGTTTACATTTCATTGTAGAAAGAAGTTTCGAAATATACATCGGAGTAAATCGTGTCTGTACACAACGAAGGCCGTTGGAGCCTCTCACTATGTACGCAGTGAACTCTATTCCAGGAGACATTACGTTGTGTGACTCTGTTTTATAATGGAATTATTTGTTAGAATACTTCATCGTTGCCATTATTCATTTGCGGAGTTATCAAAACTAATGACTGATGTGATAGATAAGATAGTTGGCACATTGGAATATATGTATCCAGATTTTGGCGTGTAATTGGTGTCAAACATGTTAGAAGATACTGTTAAAGATTACGCTGCATATTTTAAATTAGATCTAGCAAGTGGTTTACAAACAGTTCAAGATGTCATAGACAACATGATCACTCGGCTCGAAGAATTGTCCAGTGTTGTAAAGATGATTAAAATGAAAAACAACGATTGCAGTACATCTGTGTCAGCGGACATAAGTAAATACAGACATGAAATTAACATTCTTTCGAAAAAAATCGTAGCTTTGCACGAAGTTATAGTAAAGTTACAAACCAATGTTGATACCCTGGAGAAACAAGTTGTCAAAGCTGAATTAGATTTCGGAATAAATAACGACAACAAATTGAAAAGTTTCTTGAAGCCATTTTTTAAGAAAACTACTATCACCAACACAACAATAACTCCAATGGAAAGAATGAACTTCACAAGTGTAATGGACAATTTTGAAGGGAGTAATGATTAGATGTGTGAACTAGATGCAATAATTACTATTTGTTTCTATAAGAAATTTATTTAGTAATCACTTAAAAACTATTTTTGGAAACTGCCTTTTATTGTGATCCTGTGGACCCAAAACCTCCATCAGCCCTCTTGGTTTCAGTAAGATTTGAAACTTCTAATAAACTAGGATAGAATATTTTCTCACAAATAAGTTGTGCAATTCTATCACCCTTTTTCACAGTAAAATCTTGATTTGAATGATTAAACAGCACAACTCCAACATTGCCACGATAATCTTCATCAATTACACCAGCTAAAATAAAAAATGTAATAACCAGTTACCTTTGGAGACACATTAAAACATCAAGCAAATTCAAGCCAGTAAATTGAAGTGATATCTACAATATTGACCACAGCCACCTAATCTCAAAGTAAGCATCAAGAAGG
>DWMF01001033.1:0-12434 GCA_018244815.1 Parelbella polyzona | reverse complement strand
GGAAACACCGTGCGCGTCCATCTTTCTGGCGATATTAAGGCATGTATACATGACGTCGCAATTCATTGCTCGATCGTGGCAAGCCCTAAGTCACGACATCAGTCAAAGAAAGCCCTTCAGGGTCGTATAAGGCGTTCAGTATGATCAGTACAGCCTACTCCGGAAAACGTCAGCAAGCTAAAGAAAAGAATATCACTATCGCGGAGTGTGAACGTACAAACTACGTGAACAAATTCAACGAGACATGATTAAGAATACTGTGGAAACTATGCTGAGAGGAAACCAAGCTATTATTTGAGCAAAAGAATATTCAATATCAAATTCATTTCGTACTTACTTTTGCGTTATCAAAAAAATTATCGGTTTCCAGATGTTTCTTCCTCAATATACAGATAAGCACTACTGGCTGTTTGGACTGACGTCATTTAGAATTAATCGATTATTAATTTGCGTGATTCCGAAGATAAAGGCCAAATAACTAATTTAACTGTAGGTACCAGCAAAATCAATTAATTGCTCAGGTACCTACCCTTTTTGCAAGAGGCAGTTTACTACGTTACAAACGCCAACATTAAAATTTACGATTAATATTGTAGAGACTAACCAAATAAGATATGAATTGCTTCACAAAAGTAATGCTATTAAGTGTAGTAAGAAGGGATTATACGTACCTACATTAGTAAACCAATCTAGAGTCCGTGTGTATTACGTTATAAACTATTATTTATTTCATGTGCATGCTTCCCAAATTGCAGAAAGATAATTACAACCTTTTCCGAGACAAAATAATGTAAAGTTTCCATGTTTTATGTTCACATTTTTTACATTTAAACAAACATTCCGCAAAGACGCTGCTATTAAACGCGGTACATTTTCGAGCAATGTCTCCGAAAGGAAACAAAAGCTTTTAACATACGAGCACATAGGTCAACTACTGATGTATAGAATAGCTAAATGGAAAGCGTCATAAATAGCTAGCGAAGTGCTAGGTCTCCTTTGCGTATGCCGAGAGACTAAAAGCCTATTACAATAAAACGTAACATGGGCGGGTGGGTACTCCAATAATATGATGTACAATACGTTTTTCGTTGTGTCACGACTAGCGATGTTTAAATCGTATTTCTATCGATTCTTAACGTAACGTAACATCACGCCTGTAATCCCCGAAGGGGCAGGCAGGGGAGTGTTGTACACTCCCATGTTTCACCAGTTTCGTTCACATCCCATGGAATAGGTGGTGAGCCTATTGCCATACACCGGGCACGGATCCCAACTACGAGTCAGTACTAGATATTCTAAATTAGAAAAATCCAATAGTACCTGTAGTAATAGTAATATCTATTTTATTTTAATACTACCTGAAAGGGGATTTGAACCCAGAACCACCTGATCGGCAGTCGCGTTTGCAACCACTCAACCAACGAGGCAATCAAAGTCTATCGATAGTTCATTAAAAAAACACCTCAATTGACGATTAATATTATGCTCTCAAATAAAAACAACTGAAAAAAATCTGTAAGAGATTTCTCAAACAATCAATCTGTTTAAAAATAAGTCAACATAAAATATACACAAATTTATACAGATGTCCGATTTCAAGCAAAAAGCCCTTCAATATATTACAGAATTACATGTGGGATATTATATGAAGTTTTAACACAAGCTGACACCAAATAAACATTAACTCAAGAGTCCTTGAGGATTTGAGTAAAAGCTTTTAGCCTAAGTAGATTAGGAGTTGCTTGAGTGTCCTGTGTCACACAATTTTTTGTTTTAATAACATGAATACACTTACCAGGTCATAATGTAACCTAGTTTATAGTAATCAGCACACTGAATACGCCATTATGTACCATTTAAACCATACCATTTACCATTGTAAAAAAAACTTTGAATACTTCTTCAATCACACTCACATTTTTCATTCTTGTGTGTAGGTGGGGATGTTGATAACATAATACTTGAATTAGATAGAATGCTGCTAATATAGATAACAGTAAACATGCTTTGATAACAGGCACTTGACACGAAGGTGTCATCTTCACAAGTAACAATTCCAATGACCATATCTAATAACTCCTCATTGAAGTAACTATAATTAAACCCACATGAGCTGAACATTGATAAATGGAACACAAGAAGTCTGAACTGGGCTGATTAATGAGTTCATTATAATCAAATATCACAAGGAAATAATTGAGATATGATTCATGATCCTAAACAGCTAATAGACATTTCATTGTCTATAATTGCCTACGAGAATAACATCATTGAATAATGGAAACAGACAAATATGTCTAAGATAGATAAGAGAATGTACATATAGTATAAATAGTATGATTTTATTTAACTAGGTACATATATTACAGATTTTATATAATTTTTTAAGCTATTATTTATAATTTTTTATAAATATTTTTTACTATTACAGATTTTATATAATTTTTTTAAGTAATTATTTTTGATTAACTAATGGATGCAGGTCTAAACTTTGATAACATTAAGAATCCTGGAGGATACTCCAATGCATTGGTCTAATGAAAATTGCTGGACGGACAAATTAAGGCAGAATAAAAATATTGACATTAAATTAACTAATAATAGTTCATTTAATGGGAAACAATGAGTTTCATTTATTTTTCACATATCAAGATCACCCTATATGTCACTATGATTCTACTAAACATAGACCTCTTCTAATAAGCACTATTGCATCCTATCCTCAGCTTGCTGCATCCATTTCTGCCTGCAGCATTCAGAGTGTCAAATAACCTAGCCTCTCTCCCATTGTTACATAGTAAAAAGGCACTCTGCAGGGTTTTCTTCAACTATCACAAGGCTCCAAGTACCTGCTAAATTTATACTTGTCACCTGTATATAAATCATTGAATATTCATTTAACAACACAAAACAACATGTTGTTTCTGCCTTAAAACATAGTGTCTCCAAGCACCTCATGTATGATTAATTATTTAATCCTCTTCACTTCATATTCTAAATTCTTATCTGAAGACTAATTCTATGGTTTTAAAATATCAATCATGGTGTACAATAGCACAGAACAGTTCAGTAACATTGGAGTGTAATATTTATGTGTTATTTAATCAAGGAAAAATGATATTCAAGCAAGCTACCCAATATATTGTAAAACAATTGAAGAATAATGTTCAGACTTCAGACTTATATATACTTTTGTTAGCCCAATTATAACACCATGCTCAATTTCCAGCCAAAATTCTTATTTGCTTTAATTATGATCGTTCTGTCCAGAATATTGTTCTACATTTAAAATTGTTTAACAGTAATATACCTATAAAATTATTGAAGATAAATTTTTGCATCATATTTTTTTTATAAACACCTTCCAATTACAGAGCAAAAAATATATTTACAAAGATTATGTAAGTATGCAAGTGTGACTTTAATAAAGTGCACTTTACCAGCCTATGGTAATTTTATCAATGAAAATTCTGGTGTCAAGATAAGAACTGTTATCAAAACCGGTAAACAAGATATCAGAGTAATACCAATAAGACAAGAACCATTATTTTAAAACAATTTATTCACGCTCATATAGCGTCTTGTTCAATGCACGAATGGATACATGAACAGCATAATTTCAAGGCTACCAAAACATTATCATGTTACACACTTTTAATGCACAAGACACACGCAACTTGTGAATTGCCAAAAAAGATTTTGTTATATCTTATAATTCATATTTATGCCAAGCTGCACTATTCGTTAAATAGTGTAATATATAAAAACACGTTAAAAATAGACCGGACACAACTATCCGTGATACTTCCATTTTTATTGCTAGAAAATTAATACAATAATTTAATACTTACAACTGTCCGCACTTTGTGTCTTCGGCCTTTACTTAGTTTATTTAACAGTCTCTAATTGGACACATAGCATTGCACTAGTTAAAAATTATTACTATATTAACGACTGATCTGGTCACAACTATATTACTGAGCGATTACAGTGATTTGATAACAATTAAAATAAAAAACACTGGCACTTAGATTTCACGATTTTCATGGCACAGTATTACAACGGTAGATAAAACAGAATGATAACTTCGTAACACAACTCGCGATGGAGTGAATAATCCTACTCCTTTAACACCAAAGTACTCTACTCCACACTCCTCAGGATCCTGGGAATATTGCGCACGCATCCGGTCAACGAATGACACAAGCACGAATTGACATAATAATAATATTGCCAGTATATAGCCATATTCATAATACTAGGTGTTTTGAAATGTAGGTAGATATTTGATTTCTTCCTTCTTTATTTAGATCATTGTTATAAAAAATGAGCCCCTTAATACATATTTTGTATCACCTCCTTAAATTACCTTAAAATAAATATGGACAATAATGTTAAGTCTCTACTTAATCTTAATTATAATAAGTATATTTACTAACATAAAACAAAAAATAACTACAACAAAAATTGTAACTGCAGCTTGCAAACAATATAATATTATCAAAATTTACGAAACAGCTACAAATGACTATTTAAAGGAATCTGTATGAATATTTATTAAACAACGATTTTATAAGCCGACGAATTATAAAAAAATAGAACTATTGAAATTATTGTTGTATTGGTATTATGTATGCTCTGATGAAGTAAAGCTTGACCAAATGAACTGAATTCGAGCTCTATAGATAAAAGTTGGGATGACGTATTCAAATTAAATTTTTGACACTGACTGCTAACGATGTCGGTGTTGTGTGCAGTATATCGAACTTGATTCGTTACTGACACGATACTTCGTTACTCGTTACATTCATTACCATAGCGACAGAAATTCGTTCGAGTCAGTACCAAAGATTCCACTTTGTCTTACTGTAATATAACTGAATGAAATAAATGAACGAAATAAATGAACAAAATAACTGAATGAATTAAAAATAAATGATTAATATTAAAAGGTAATAATATAATTCATTTATTTTTAATTATGCAGAGAATTATTGAATATAAATCTTAATAAATAAAGAATAAACGATCAAATGCAAGCATAAACAATATAGCGAAAGCAGCTATTAAATTGCAACTGCTGCTGCTGCTATAACAGCAGCAGCAGCTATTAGCTATATATTTTACACTATATTTATTTTGTGTAATAAAAATCATGTTACAAAAGTACAAAATGTACGAAGAACGAATAAAACTTAGGCGTATCGAATTATTCATTCGAAAGAATCGTGGACCCATTACTCATTAACTATTTTGTAGGTTGGTTGGTTGTATGTAATAAAATTTAATCAATAACAAATCTGACGTGTACTTCAGGCTTCATCAAATAGTGCTTAAAATCGCATTTAATATAGCAAGTGTTAAATTAACTTCCAATGGCTGAAACAGTAAATCCTACTCAGAGAAAAGACCCACCAGAGATAAGAAATGGAGACGAAGCTGGAGAAGCTCAAAGCGAACGAAATGATCCACCGATATCAGACCGAGAGGCATATTGCAATTCGTTGCGAATGTGGATCCACCAGGCCCAGATTTACCAAAATTTCTCAAATTGCTTCCCGTACTACATGATGACGTTCCAGGGCATGCAGAACAATCAGTCAAACGTGCCACTGTTAAACAACAACTATCAATTTCACGGCCAACAGTTCCCGTTTCAGGTGCCGCTCGTACCGAGACCGCCTCCGGCACATCCACCACAGGATGCTACTGCTAATCCAAATGACGGTAAGCTGCTTTCAACATGGTACTAGTATGGTGGTTGTTCTCGTAGTTATATTTAATCCCAGTTTGTAATAAAAACGTAACGTCCAGCCTATAATCCCCGATAGGATAATCAAAAGGAGTGTAGTACATATTATGTTTTGTCAGCTAAGTTATATGTTAATTATGGGATTGATGGTGCGCTGATTCCTTGCACCCTGCACAAATCCAGACTCCGAGCAACATTTCAAATTTTGAATGTGTGTCGTTAATTGAACTATACAATCTGAATTGTGAAAGGCTGCCACAGATCCAATAATCATGTATTAAACTTCATAAAATGTATGTGTTAAAAAACATTTATGGCTTTTCCTTGTTGCAGTAATAAACCGACAAGGTGGATATGAGTATGTCATACCTTCACTGTACAAGAGAGTCATGGCTGAAGTGATAGACTTTCTTCTTCTGTTCATATTCAAATTATTCGTCACGCTTGTGGCAGTTGATGTGTTTGATATGATGTAAGTTTTATATTATTGTTTGTATCTGGACTACAAATATAATATAGCATAATTATTTTTTATTGTACACTTAATGATTTTGAAATGCAGACAGTGTAAATTTATTGAGATGGAAACTATAAAAACGGTGGTCTTACAAGCAATCTCTACCAGACAACTATAGCTAGGAGTGGTTTTTTATTAACCTTTGGTTTGGCAAGAGTCAAGAATAGAAATAATCAGATACAGGGCAGTAGTGTACGAAAATGAATATTACTTAAAATCACAAACCAGGAATATTTTAAACTATAGCTGTTAGTGCCTAGACTATTTATTATTTTACACTTATTAGTAATGACATTGTATGTTTAATTCTGTGTTTGGAATTATTAAATGTAATATACCATTGTGACTGTTTCCCCAAAGGAATAGGCTAAGTAGTGTACTACACTCTCGTGTTTTGTCATACTTCCCACTATGGATTAGGTAAAAATCCAAACTGAGCTAATACTAGGAATTAGAAATTATCAGCAGTTGCACTTACAACTATTTGGCCTACAAGGTGGTCAATTATTATGATATAAACATATTAAATATTGTAATAAAAATGATAGAAATACATAATGTACTTATTTATCTAAAGTGGCACAGTTTTATTAAGATTTGATTAAATCTAAGATTTTGTCATTGTCTATAAAGGTTTTTAACTTCTATTTCTTTTGATTTTAGCGATATCAGCAAGTTTGATATCCACAAGTTGGGCTCAAATTATGACGACTACAAATATGCCATTGATCTGACAGCTGAGATTTTGTATTTTGAACTCATGTTTCGGATATTTGCATGCATATGTGAGGTAATATCGATGTTGCTATATAAAGAAGTATTTTAGAGGAGAAGAGCACAGGGTAATAAATGTTAAACAAAAGATTAAAATTGTCAATACTATTACGTTATGTTATGTTAATACTATTACATATTATGTCACTGTAGTAGGTTAGGTTAATGCAAATTGTGATGTGATTGTGTCACAAAGTTCTTGAGGCTCTACTGACTGGTTGGTATAACATAGTCTACCTAGGCACAGCTAGATGCTCTGGTCACTGACAGGCAGCAGCATAGGTGTTACAAAGAACTGTGCTTTGCTACTCCAACCTGCATGCTCATTGTGGAGATGATGGGCTTAAAACAACTGAAGAAATTGTTATGCCTAGTAGTGGACTGAGACAAGCTGGTGATGATGACAATATCTCTCATTGCCATAACATTGTGTCATGACTTTATCTTAAATTCCTGAGATTGTTATGACCTACTACAGCAGTACTCAATGAGGAAGTGTTGTTTACAGCATGTGTTAAAGTAACATCACGCCTGTAATCCCCGAAGGGGTAGGCAGAGGGGTATAGCACTACCACAATTCACCAGTTACATTTAAATCCTTTGGAACAGCTGGTGGGCCTATTGCCATACACCAGTCATAGATCCTGACTCTGAGCCACTACTAGAAATTCTAAATTGGAAAAATCTAATATTACTCTATGCAGGATTTGAACCAACTCGATGAACAAGGCAGTCAAGAGTTCCATCTATTAAGATCCAATACTAAATTAGGAAGTTCAGTTGAAGTTTTATCAATGTTAGTTGTGAAAATTCTTTATAAACATATAAGATTATTTATGGCATAATAGTTTTAGCTTAAGTTATTAAGCAGAAACTATATTCTATTATTCAACTAATTATAGTCAATGTTGATTTATGACCTCCATCTTTTGCATGAATCTGTGCTTTCAAAAAATATTACACCCTCACTGAAATTGAATACATTAATTCTCAACAAGTATTGTTTTTTTTTGCAGGCCTTTTGTTTGAGTGGCAGTTTCTTGAGGACGGGAGGGGCTACTCCAGGTAAATCCTTGATGGGTTTACGTGTGATCACAGCTACAGCCGTGGTTCAAGTTGAAGGCAGACCGAAGGAAACCGTCCTTCTGTATCCAGGCACACCCCTCACCTTTAGCACAGCCATGACAAGATCAATCATAAAGAGTTTATTTATATCACTTTTATTCCCCATATGCATAATCTTCTTTGTATTTCGATTTAACCGCACTGGTTATGATTTGTTGTGTGGTGTTATTGTCGTTGAGGAAAATATGTATCCACCAAGACGTCATGCACCTTAAAACACTTCATACTCCATTAGAAATCAACTTTGTATATAACATCTCAATTTTTCTTCTCCAATTACTCAGACAGAATATATAAACGGATTGATTGTAACATATATTTAAGGTTTTTCATATCTATAAAACTTTGTTCTATTTTCAGAGATGGTTTACCTCACCGAGAGGTTCTTCAGTAATCTTTTGTTACATCATACCTCATATAAACCGGTCTTAGTATGATATATTATGTTCTATCGAATTGTATGTCAAATGCACAGCTGTATAATTTTACTGCAAACTACATGTAAAAAAATACTAGATGCAGAAAACTTTGTCAAACTTGATAGTAACATGCTGCTGTTTTAAAGAATGATTAGTTGTATTTTATCAGTTTATGAAATAGATTACTATACTAAATTCTTCTTTCTATTGTCGATTTGATTGTACAGAATATTGCCATATTTGTTATAATTTTAGTGTGAACCAAAAATTAATCATCTACATAGATACCTTATTAATTGCTTATTAAATTATCTACAAGTAAAATAATATTTTAATTGTCGAAATCTATTATTCGTAGGTAATACAAGTTATTTCAGTGATATTAAATTTATTTAAGTTATATCCTTGAAATAACCCATTTTCGTTTTAGGACTGCCTCGTTGGTCGAGCGGTTGCAAGCGCGACTGCCGATCGGGAGGGTCCTGGGTTCAAATCCCGGGTCGGGTGCTATTGGATTTTTCTAATTTTAAAATTTCTTGTAGTAGTAGACTTAAACGTAACTGGTGAAACGTGGGAGTGTACTATACTCCTCTGTATACCCCCTCAGGGATTACAGGCGTGATGTTACGTTTATATAAGCCATTTTAAACCATTAATTATAAAGATTCCGTTAATATTCGTATACATCTTAAAAAGTGGGATATAAAATTATCGCGTTGTACTGATTATTGAGCTTTTATTAAGTAGTGCTTTAAATAAATGTTCTCGAAAACAGCAATGGAAAATCCTAATAGAAAAGGGACTTGGAGATGTTTATGTCAAATTCCGATGAATGAATATTGTCATTTCAACAGAGTGTTATCTTTAACGCCGTTTAAATTTTTTACTGAATCACTGAATTACTAAATTTTTTTATACTTTGTTTTTTCTTTATACCGTTTTATTTGTTTTCAGCTTTCTTCTATTCTGATATTTGATGAAATTAATTTTTTAAATTCATTACAGTTAAGAATAAAAAAATATTGAAACCAAATTGGTGTTGTGATAAACTGTATTATAAATGTTTGATTTATAGTTTAAAATATTAAACATCTACTTAGGTCAAAGATACAATGTATTTTTATTTCATATCTGTATGTAGGTACCGATGGAAATCATTATTTTTTGTCTACTTCTAAAGGCGTGACAAAAATACAAGATGTATATTAAGACGGGGGACTATATTGACTGTGTGATATTTATTGTAAATATATGAATACTTTTAAAAAACCGAGTTTTTAAATAATGTTCAATTTAACTTGCAGTATAACAAATGAAACCTCAAAAGGTGTAAATTGCGAAAGTCTTAGAATATCGTAGCTTTCACAACAGGTATTTTCAATTTATATGTTGTTATAGTTGCATTTCTATGCATATGATTTAAATTCAGGCAGCTATGCAACTTGTTCAAAATACCTGTAATTTCCTAGTCTCGATCTCTATTGAAAGTAAATAATAGTATGGACATTAAAACCAAGGAAGATTTGGTGAGGTTGGAAGAATACTTTCTCGACTACACTTAGATTACCTACTCTACTGGCATCAAGAAATGCCAAAAGCGTGCAAATTCACAAGATGCCCTAAAAATAAATATTTCTTAAATAATAAGAATTTATTTTAAGTTAATGTTTTGTCATTAGCTAAAAATTTCCATTACTACAATAGATGTTGAAGTAGTTTTTGCAGAAAAGATCTGTGCTATATTAATTTGTTTAGGCATTTTCTTGTAGTGTACTTAATAAAAATGAAATCATGAACAGGCATCATAAGTTATAAAGGAAGAATAGCGATGCTAAAAAGATCAAATAACCAAGTATATTAAAAAAAAATATGTTTAAAAAATATTAAACATATAAACAGAGGCAAGGAAACACCTATTTTACCTTTTATACACACCGATGTTGCAACTCTAAAAAAATATTATTATTTATTTGTATCCTCGTTAAAATAGATAATTTGTAATCTAAATAATCGTTCTTAATATTTTAATGAGCATGGAAGTTAAAGAAGTCACAATAAATGAATGGAAAACTATATAACAACTTATTCACTTCATGTTTAGTCAAATGTGTGCGACTTATCTTGTTTTAAGCTTTAATACCTTGAATGTAGTTAGATTATCAACGGAAAACCTTTGCTACAAAATTCTAAAGCATAAACTGCAGTAACAGGAATAGAAAAATTAATTATAATCGAGCAAATTATTTTTGCTGAGTTGGCTTATGCGTAGCACCGTCAGTCTGCCGTAACGTGGCGGCGCTGCGCTCGTGTGTGCCGCAGGAGTGGCCCGAACTGTCATTGTTCATGTAGTTTTCTGTGATAAGAATTACTGTGAAATTATAGTTTAGCTTACTAACTAATTATAAACGTTTACGATGTCTGCGTCTGGTGAATTTGGTAATCCCTTACGCAAGTTCAAGCTCGTTTTCCTCGGGGAGCAGAGCGGTAAGTGGTAGTCGAATTGCTGCTAGGTCATACATTTTTAATACTAAGTTTTGAATATACGACACGTAAGTGCACAATTCGTCTAGACTTGATCGAATGACTGAATAACGTAGTCGATAAATGTTGTAGGATGATAGTTTCTTTTGATTCTAGAATATAGCTTAGGTAGGTATTGCTCGCTTTACGTTGCGATTGAGATGTAGGTTACTCTTGAGAACCCTTGGAGCATTGTACTGCTTTGACGTTTTCTCACGTAGGGTAGCGGTTATTAGAGGCGTTGTATGAGCGATGTGAGGTCAATTGATTATGGGTTAAAGTTGCATTGACACGGAACGTTTTTTTTCAGTGGGGAAGACATCTCTCATCACTAGGTTCATGTACGATAGCTTCGACAACACATACCAGGTGAGGCACTGTGTTTACGGTCAATTCACATATCCCTTCTGTATATCTCAGAACTGGTTGCTTAAATATGTATATTGCATCATAGTATTAGTCATACATATTTACATTTAGATATTAATAAATAGATTTAGGTCTGTAATTATCATCAGTGTCAATGTTTGATATGGATTTTGTTTTTAAAAATATAATTCTAAAAACTGTAGAAAGTAATGTTTTCAAATATTATGCCTTAAAAACTCCATCTGTATTCCAAAATGATTATGGAGCTGATGTACAAAAATACCCAATTATTATATAATACTCTAATTATTTTTAAATACAATATATTATTGCATTGATCATACACCCATAAGTTCTTTATTTAGATTTCTTTATTCAAAATTTTAAAAGTATGTTTTCTACTGTTAATCATATTTACATAACCTGTAGATATATTGACTATAAAAAAAATTACAATATGAAAATATATTGTTGTATGTATTATTGATTTAATTATTAATAAAAGGTTTTATTACTACCTGTGTTTATACAGGCAACAATTGGTATTGACTTCCTGTCAAAGACAATGTATCTGGAGGACCGCACAGTGAGACTGCAACTCTGGGACACAGCGGGCCAAGAGAGGTTCCGCTCTCTCATACCTTCATACATTAGGGATTCCACTGTTGCAGTTGTTGTCTACGATATTACCAGTAAGTATTATTACTTTAAAATATAAGTCTAATAATAGTAATATACTCTTTCTACCCAAATGTGCTTCAGAGGTTTCATTTCACTTTTCATCAGGTGTTGTTGCACTCAAATGAGAGCCTAATTTACTTAAAAAAGTGTATCCTCCATTATGAGATGTCACTAAATTGATGTAATGGTATAGTGAAGTTCATTAACATTAGAGTGCTTTTATTGCAGGAGTTTAGGTATGTCTAGGGGTTGATTAGAAAAATGGTGATTAGATGCA
>DWMF01001032.1:0-12437 GCA_018244815.1 Parelbella polyzona | reverse complement strand
ATTGAAAATAATTATATTTTCGAAATAACGAGAACGCGATATGTTTACTAAATAACTTGTGACATTATTTAATACACGATTTAGTTTTAAATGTACGTATGCGGTTAATGCAAACGAAACTTTTTTAAATTTTAGTAATAAGAAACCAGTATCGGCTTATGTCCCGTGTGTTTTTTGGGGATGACAGACTATTTTCGGATCTATCCGAGGTGGGCAATCGAAAAACACGATTTAAGCCGATATACGTAATATCAAGCCTGTATTCCTAAGAAAGAGCCTCTGCCTACCAGAGAAGAGTAGCACTCCTGTGTGTTACGTGTTACACGTCCCGTCGAATAGGGGAGGAGATTATTGCGATACAGCCAAATTACAGTTTTATCATATTCAAAATACATGCTAACAAAACTGATAATAGTAAAATAACGTCTTAGCGAATGTTGTGAACAACATGAACTGCAGTATTAGCCGAAATTGGCTCAGGTTGATCAACAAATAAATGGTAAGTATGAAAATCCATTTATTGTTGTAGGCTGCTCACACACGCCACAATTGCGCGCCGTGAATAATAATCCGAACACACGACCCCTCCCAGCGAGGTAAAGTATCGTGGCGGGTACGCGATGCGCTTCGTTAACTACGCCGCAGTATCCAAGAATGGATGCCAAACGAACTTTAAGTGCCGAATATACCAACCAAAAGTCTTACTTACACATTAACATCGTGTGGCCATTCCATTTTCCATTTCCTTTAACTTTTATCATCCATCTAATTCTGGGTAGAGTCTACAATCAAGAAAGTCGTAGATGTGGGTACATCTACGACTTTCTTGAATGTAGACTTGTACTTCGATATGCTAACTTCGGTAGATGCTTCAAGTTCCGACGCTCTCGTAAACTCGATTCGAAATTTAAAATTTTTCGGTTTTTACATGTATACGTTTTTCTATTTCAAAGACATTTGACAGTAAATACATCTTCACGGGTAAAGAGGGTGGTTTATCCTAAATAAATTAGCAAAGAAATCAGAGCAAAATAAATATTAATTTTCACTGTATAAAACACTTTTTTGATAAGGAAAGTAAAGCAACACCAAACGAGGATTAAAATAACAATGAAGGATGCGATTATAGTGATGGAGTAATATGATCAGTTTTAGTATTGTAATTACAAAAACATTGCCAAATACAGTTTCAACTTTAAGAAGTACTAAGGTATAAGGTTTTAATAAAAGAGATTATAAAAATGTACTCAGGTACTTTTATATAACCATTTGAATAATTGTTTTGCAATGGTTCATTTAATCATTTAAAACTAATCGTCTGTACAATTGTTCTGTAACCATTCATTTCAGTTTTTGTTGTATACTTGTGAAACGTCTCGCAATTCAGCATGAAGGAGTTCGATGGAATTTTTGTGGAATTATGCCACAGTGGTTGAAGCTAACGAACTTCCATTGATTTCTCACAATTTGCCCACCCACGCTCTGTACACTCGCCCATTCGATCTCAACGTTTCATCACTCCACGCATGAATATGATTATTTCAAAGACGTTGTACTCATTAATTTGGTTTTTATTTATAAAGGCCAAAGAGGGTTCTAATCGTTTCTTACGACGCTATTTCGGAAATTATTATTCACCTTTTACGGTATTATTGATGTTATCAATTGTGTTGTGTTAATTAAGTGTTTACATAATTTTGAAATTTAATTTTAATCAGCCTTTACTGCCTCGTTGGTCCAACTTAAACGTGACGTGGGGGTGTACTACACACCTGTGCCTATCCCTTCGGAGATTACAGTCGTAATGTTAGATTTTTTTAAATTTAAATCAGGTAAATATTTTAGTAATACATCAATTTCAATAAAACGAAGGAATGTTTAATCTTTATCTTATTTACTGACAACATTTTTCGTTGCATAATGCGCAGGTGTCAAATATTACTATTATTTTTTTAAACTGCTTTTTATGAACTTCGGCAGGAAAATACCCCAACGGCGTCTCCTTAAAAAACCGCATGTCATCAGCCCGCAAATTTTCTATCCACCGATTCTCTTTATATCATTGCTCGTTACAAGTATCCATTGCACACCACACTTCGCCACTGGTAATTTTTGAATATAGGTTAGTAGGTTAGCTGCTAACCCATATGTCATAAGATGTGAAACCACCCTTAATGCTTTCGACGAGACTGACTGTCAGCGAACTGTGGCAGCTAAAGTGCCTTCCGATGCGCAGAAATGCTTGCAAATTTCTACAACCTTTTCTATATATTTTTGCTTAGTCTGTAAACGGAATAAAACGTGAATACTAGCTGTTCCTGTGTCTTATTAAGTTCTCCACGAAAATATTCGTTGAAATTCAGAATTAAATGTTTTATTGTAGTTATCTCACTGTAGGAAAGATATTTCATTTTCGGTACGTGGAGTGCAGCTATATTAATGACTGTATTTTTATGTATGCAACGATGTGTGAATTTTAACATCGTCTTTCAACATTTCATATTAATTCGGATACTATATTAAGTTCGCATGACCTACATGTGTTTTCTGTCGGAAATCAGCATTATTTGCATGCTGTTATGCACATTTGAACATCCCGCCATTTTGTATCGTGATTATAAATATTATTTATCGTGGCAGGTATTCCGGAGTCGAGTTCCGGGTCGAGTCTATCTATTTTCATTTTTAATTATATCTATAAAACCTCTTTTACATTTGATAGCTGTTCATTTTATAATGCAAACAAAAAAAAAACAAAAGTGCTAAACTGCCAGTTTTTTTTTTATAAATTGCCAAGAACTCACGCATTAGTTATCTCCGTAATCTTTTAAAAGCATTGTATGCTAAAATGTTAGTTATTTTTATATGTAATTTTTTTTCCTTGTATACATTACTGAAACGCCTTCAGCGAGGCAAGTAATAGAGGCTTTCAAACTCATCTGTGATGCTCAAACATTATGCGGAACAAGGCGAGCCATTTGTAGGCGTCAAGTGTTTGTAGAAGAGCGCCGGTGCGGCATCGTTAATGAGTGGGGAATCGGCGAAAGCGTGCTTTTGGTACTGTTAGGTACACATTACATTACAATGTTGCCAGATATAAGATGAAGTTTGCCAACTTTCGGGCATTTACAGGTTACATGTTTTTATTTTTATTTTATCACAAATAAACATTACGGAAATTGACCTTAATGTTCTATTTTTGTTATTGACTACTGAAACGTTACTTAAGCTTTTAATTATTTAGGTTTTGTAATTAAGTTTGTTCTCACTTTTTATTATTATAGTTTTTATTTTCACACATCTTTGTTTTAGCCTGAAAACATTACATGTTTTTATATACATATATGTACATAAAATTTTCCAAGAGATTTTTAAAATAATTTTCTTTATTCTATATTCAACTACATAAGAGATAACTGGTTGAGAGACCAAACCAGAGTGCCATACTGAGCCAACGCCAGCTCCGTTTCTTACAATATGCAGTAGTGTCCTTGTCTTAACACTATGCGGAACAAGACGAACTATTTGTAGGCGTCAAATGTTTGCAGGAAGGCGACGGTGCGGCATCTTTAATGAGCTGGGGACTGGCGAAAGCTGGCATTTGAAACGCACAGAGACCAGTGTTGCCATGTGCTCGCTAAACAAACTGCCAGTCGTTTTCTATCTTTCATTCGTTCAAACGCATATAATTTATTATAATTATGTTTTATAATATATGACATCTAATCTTTCTCTTGAATATTTTGTAAGTTTTTTATATCTCGTGTCATAGGGCTTATCCACATACGGCAATATGAACCCAACCTCAAACCTCAAACCCAAAGACCTTCTGGTACATAGATCACATTACGCAAAAATATATAGATATACATTATTTTATGATTTTTAGTGGAAAAGCCTAAAAAAATTTCGTACAATTTTTGCTTCGAAAATATCAACTGCCAAAACATAAAGATCGAATTCAGCAGCATTATTCGTTACAGCAAAGAACAGTTTGCACGAGTTGGCTGTAAATTCATTCCATCTCGTATGCGTGGTTATAAGAAATTCGCAACAGTGTCTCCTCTTCCGTTATACATTTCTCTACATTCCACGTTATAATATTTATCAGGGTGTAAGTACGCAGGCGCCGCCCGCGAGTACCGAACAGCACACCTCGCGAACAAATATGTTTTACGTGCTAACACATACTGAAGCGAAGCCTAATTTCCTTTCCATGGAAATTTGGAGCAGTGGGAATCGGAACTGCTGTTGGCGTCCACCTAATGTTGCGAATTAACGCTGCACATATCCTGTTACGTGGTTTTCTGCTTCGAATTATTTAGCTATGTACGCTGATATGTAATCCACATACATATACGCAGGTATAAATTGTATGTAAATACATTTTAGAGAATGATTTTGAAGTAGATTATGTCAATGTCAACGGTAAATAAATACATTTGAAATTCAGTAGCCGTGTTCATAAGGACATGTATTTGGCCAATGAAAACATACTTTAATTTGGTACGGGCGCGTAACTCACATTAAACAATTCTATAACTTTGTTGCTACTAAAAATACACCTATCATTGAATATACTGCATAGAATTTAAATTGAATACATGCACATACTCAACTTTAATATTATGATGCTAAGTCTCGCCGACGTGTACGTGTAGGTGTAATAAGGGAGCTCGTGAATATTTGGGAGCTTGTTCGAGTGCGACGGTGTTACATAATTGCAGTTGACGGATGTGGTGTGGCGGGACAGGACGCGGAAACCTGTTCGAAGCCCGAGCACTTGTCTCGCTGACCACCACCGGCGGCTTTTGTACGCGATTGTACTTTACACGCACACCGCTAAACTCGATATGTGTACAGATAACCACAAAAGTGTCTCTAATTTAATACGCGAAATAAAAAAATACGTCAAACGTGTCACATTACTTGAGTATGGCGGCTATTTTAAGAGTATCTACTTTATATCTTTTTACTTGTATACTGGATGAATTCACAATATTTTTTTATAAATTGTACTCGTCTGTAATCGAAAATAAGTTATAATAGAATTAATTAATTGATTACATTTCTTTAAGATTACTTGATCTTTTGTTTTAAGCTACTGTTATCTCTTATTTTATCAATTTATTGTCATGACATTAATATTATTTTAACTTTTTAGTTTTTATTATTTTGACAATTAGTTTTTATCATTTGACATTATTTAATTAATTCGTTTTGCTAAACTGAAATTTGTATCATTGACATTGACTATGCTATCTCATTCGGACATCTGTTATGATAGACATAGTCTAAATTGTAATAATAAATAAACAAAGTTATGTTTATTTGAGACTATAATGCTCTCAATATGTGATGATGTTGGCCACAGGGATATATTCTTCTCCATAAGTAGAAAATCTGTTAGTTTATTTATTTATGAGCTTTTAGATATTTTTGCAACACATCTATATATACTTTATTTATTTATATTTAATTGCGTCTCTTGTGTGTAAATTGTTTAATTTTTAAACATATGCGGCTGATCGTGATATGGCGCGACACTACTAAGCACGCTTAAATGTTCTGCCGTTTACACGCAAGCGTATACTATTTTTCGATACACGAATTTATAAGAATAATATTATTTTAGGACAACTGCACACACGGCCATCTGATAGTAAAACAAACCTCAAGAAAGCATGTGCTATGATTACCAAAAACATTCCCATATATTCTATGTATATGACAGATAAGATACATATTTATAAATATATACTCTTTATATATGTGTGTGTGTGTGTGTTCGTGCGTGCGTGCGTGCATGTGTGCATGTGTGCATGCGTGCGTGCGTGCGTGCGTGCGCGCGTGCGTGTGTGCAAGTATAATTTTAAGTAAACCGTGTGCTCTATGTACTACCCGACGGTGAGTTTGTTCATAAAACATCCTTTGAGAAGTACAGGGCTGGCGTCATTCTCTTTGTATGTGGGTGCCAGCTTATATGTACATTTAGTATTAAGTGAATTACTGGCATATGTTACGATGTCATAAAATTATTTGTTTTGTCTCTGTCACCACCGCCTATTCCATTGTATGATGTAAACGTAACTGGTGAAAAGTGGGTGTGTTCTGTTCGTACACTCCTCTGCTTGCCATTTTCCGGGATTACAGTCGTTACGTTATGTTTGTACAAATAATATTCCTGTTTATATAATATACCTTTTAATATATGTATTTCTTACTCTTTTAAAATTAACCGGCACATGTACTCGTATCTCATGGGAGTGCTGAATGCAGAACAAGTACCTACGTTACATTTGTAACAATAAACATATTCGGTACTTGCTGCTCTCTGCCTACGCCGTAAGAATTCTGGCGTGGTGGTATTAAAATAATAATAATTATAAATAACGTACCTGTATAAATAATACGTCTTGGTTTTCACAAATAATGCACCAACCTTGTCTGACATTACTATATACCTATTTTTACATTCGATATTATATCACAAAAAAGTGTATTACGTACCGTGTAGCGTGGGACGCCCTCCAGCCAGGTGGCGTGACTACATACGCGAAGTGGCTGGCAGCAGTTGAATGCGACGAACTGAAGATCGAGCTCAGTTGCGTGCTATTATTGGAGAGGCCTACGTCCAGCAGTGAACGGGAGTAGGCTGACGATGATGAAGTGTGTTATTTTTGTTTTCGGCAAACAAAATATTTTCAATGTTTTCAATTATACATAATTATGTTGCCCATACAACACTGTTCAAAATACTGTCTTAAAGCCCCTAATTAGTTACTCTTCACACATGTTGCGAACACATGCTAAACGCACCTGACGTTTTCGCATGAATGCCGTCTGCCTAATAACGTAACATCGCGTCTCTATTAGCCCAAAGTGGTAGGCAGAATAATGGAGTGCTACATTATTTCACCAATTATGTAATATGCACATCTAATACAAAGTTCTTCTTTTCAAGTCTTTCTTTAGTTCACAAAGAGGTTTTTAATAAAATATTTCACATCATCATCAACACCTTTATCGTTCTACTGGTGGACATGGATCTCTTTTCAAAAAAAGACGTAACAGTTCTAAATTTCAAAAATTTCAAGAGAAGTATTTTACAATTAAAAAATTTTTAATCAAGTTTAAAGTACATAACATATTACCTATAACTCAGTCTACAAGCCGAACGTCTGTCTCTCCCGCCAGAGGTCACTGCTCTAAGTGTTAATAATTCTCATTAAAACACACCAATTTCTACTGAACGTGTTCTGTTACCGTTGATATCATCTCACAATTCAATTTTATTATGTAACTTTCAAAATTTATGTCTATATTATATTATATTTAAATTTATATTTGAATATTGTTTTCGAAAAAAAAAATTGTAGCAAAAAACACAGTAGAGTAGTACGCCACATAGACCACGTCTGGATAAAAAGACCATAGGCTGCCCTTCTACCTCTGGACTGGTGGACTGGCGACCTTGGAAATAAGCAGCATACAGCTGAAACCGTAGGACCCAGGACCGTATGGAGGTGCGCCGACATGAGGTATACCTCCAGCTGTGGAGTTATAAAAGTTGATGTATACGTTGATATAGTAGATGATTTCTTTTTGGGAATTATTTTCTTATTATTATTATAATTATATTCACGGCCATTGCTCTGTAGAATATGTTTCTACGTTGACACAAGACTAGCTCACCTATACGGTATCAATAAATGACTATATATTACGTATATATATTGCTAATTTTTTACGTCATTTCAATGTTTTAAGCTCCTTTTTCCATTCATATAGACATTGCGCTCCGGTTTTGTACAAGAAAATGTAACTCGATAATAAAATTAAGTACCTACATTGTCAAGTCTTTCAGCCAACAAAGGCATTTCTAGGCGGATAGTTTGCAGTTCGCGCTCAGTAAGCCGCACCAATACCCCTAACTCTCAGAACAGTTGCTGTGCTCGTATTACGACGATATCTAAACCGCTTTTCATATAGAGCACGTTGTGAACAAAATAAAAGTCTAACGTATTCATATACCTATCTATCTTTTGATAGGTAACACGAAGAGGCAAATCATAAAAGAGAGGGTACTTCGATTAAAGGACCGAGCTGTAAGTTTATATTGTGTTTGTCCTCACTGCCGAAACTATAATAAGTTTCATAATAATACTTATCTATGTCTGTATACACATATATATGTATATATGTGGTCAGAGTTGGGTTGAAGCATATTTAAAATGTATTATACATATAAAAAATGCATATCTGCAGTGTCTGGCAATGATTGGATGGAAATAGCTAAACACCGAGTTTAGTAACGTTCTATTGGGGCGGCCCATGTCCAGCAGCGGACGAAAATGGACTGACTCATGTGTTTAGACCTTGCTTTAACGCACAGTAAATAATTATAATGTTTTTTTTTTGTCGGAAGTCTTAACGTTTTGTAATGAAGAACAAACAATGTATATTATTAGTGACCAAGCTTACGTAACGCGTCTACTGGTAGTAATGTCCACAGATTACAACCAAACATCATGAGTAGGTTCGTCCGTTTGTCAAATTATCCAAAAAAAATCAATAAATAGTTGAGTTAAGCCCGGCCTAATTTAATCAAGAGAGACAATTACTCATGTTCAGTGTTATCATATAAAACTATGAGTTAATCAAATACCAATGGGAATTCAATTTCCATTTCCCACCTTTTATATACTATCGTTTTGTAAAAAGCTTTTAAAGAGATCGCCGGAAGGAAATTCAAATCGAATAAAGATCGGAGTGAATACTGATTATAAGCAAATAGAGTTAATCCGATTCGTCACTTTTTAAGTCGTCTATTGAATGTATTACAATTTTGGACATAAGGGATATTGGTTTAATGTGAAATTTCTATAGTGTTATTTTAAATAATTCATAATTGTACTGACACAGTTGTATTTTTTTGAATTTTGAGTGGTTAATACGAGCAAATATGAGAATAACAAAATTAAAACATATACAGTAAAATATACATACATTAATTATGAAAAAAACCAAGAACAAAATAGAATAATTCCCTTAATGACCCACCTGTGCCGGGCTCGCGTCGATTAATCCCAGGACTATCGGTCAATGTGTCGATCGGCACTTCGTTGAACGGACCTCCCGGGGCACCAGGAGGGCCTGGTGGTCCCGGAGGGCCGGGAACAGGTAGGTATTGGACATTGTTTGCTGGAGTTCCCGGTGGACCCGGTGGACCTCTCGGCCCTTCTTTTCCTGGCACGCCTGGGGACCCGTCGAAGCCTCTGTCCCCTTTCTCTCCTTTTATCTACAGTTAAGCAGGTAAAATAACACTTACGTTAGACGTAATAGAACGAAGTAAGTTATTATCCAAGATATGATAAAATCCATAAAGAGTATCTTTAAAAAACAATTAACATAAAAAGTCTGATTAACATAACATTCGCATAGGTCTAAAATAGTTATAAGTATTTAGACAATAGTCTTGGGAATATAGTCAAATTTGAGTTAATGGTAACGTGACAGACTAATTAGTTATTAATCAATCAATCACATATTTTATCGTCTATAATGTGTACAGGGAAGTGAGATGTTAGGTTCCAATACTCTTGCTGTGCCAATTATTGACATACGAATAAACAGATTACAAAAATTCGTTAGAAATAATACAAATCATGTTAAAAATTTTACATACATATATGATTATCAATGAAGTAGCATTTTACCAATTTGATCCGTATATTAAAAGTTGCGCAAAATGTACATTTACAACATTATCGTTACGTACATTATACTTCTAACTTATATGAATTATCCTTCTAACTTTATATATTGTTACCTTGTCAAGGTCGGCCGGAGCGAGACCAGGGTCGCCTTTTTCACCTTTCGGCCCCACCGGACCTGGCTGCCCAGCTGCGCCAGGTGGTCCCTATAATAAATGTCTTTTTTAGACCTCCCTAAAATTGATTGATGAGTTTCATAACATCTCCTCTCTTGTTTTATATTTCATCGTGAAGGCAATAAATAAATAGGGCATAAAGTTTCGTAGTCGGTTTTTTAGTTTCTTCTATATCAAATTTCTTTTGTCGTCTAAGTTTAATAATAACTATAATGTGATGGCTATTGATATTTAGAATTTATGTTCAAATAGAATATAATCAGTTGAATATGAATCAAATAGAATATGCTCAGTAAAAAATTTGCTCTTATGCATGTTATTCACCTGTGTGTACATAAGTATTATATCTATGTGATTCAATACACGTTATATATCAATAATTTTCTAATCTTACATAGTAATTAGAGCAGATAAGTCATGTCGTTAATATTATAGAATGTGATGAGAAATAATAATCATCAGATGTAATTATCTTACCGTCCATCCAGGTAATCCTATATCGCCTGATGGTCCATCTGTTCCAGGAGTGCCTGGTGGACCAGGCAGACCAGGTGGGCCTCTAGGACCTGGCGGGCCTGGGTGACCACGTTTACCCCGGGGACCAACTTCACCTTTTTCTCCCTATTAAGTCAATTTTAAAATTAAGTCATTTGCGCATTTTCTATGAGGATCTTTCTAACCTCACTTTCCATGAAATTAGTCACAATTACAATGGTTTCATATTATTTTATTTTATTGTATAATCGTCACAAACATAAAAGAATAGACTTACCTTTGTCATAACCAAAGCCTCTTCTCTAGATATTGCAACTGGTCCAGGTGGTCCCGTGTCACCTTTGTCACCTTTAGGACCATTAATTCCTTGGGGACCTTGAGTTCCTGGTAGGCCTGAAGGACCGATGTCTCCTCTTTCACCAGGCTTACCATCATTACCGGGAAAACCTTGCGCACCTTCGATTCCACGGGTACCCTTTTCACCCTATCGATGAGGACAATAATGTCAAATTATTAATTTCTATCTATAACTAATGGCAATGTCATACACGACAATCTGCTCTAAAAATTATCATAGCTTATATTTTGATATTAAGGCACTAATAAATTGCATATAGACATTTCTAAATAAGTGTACACCAAACAATGGATACACTTGCTCGCCGCACATGTGGCCTTGAGTGGAAATTGAACCAAAAACCCGTGGCGCAGCAGGTTTACAAATACGTGCCAGTCTGATATTTGACGTAGGTTTTTTATTACTAATTTTTATGGACGTAATATTACATTTGAATTTGCAAAGGCACACCTATGTGGTGCTACCTTTATACACATTCACGACATACTAATTGCGACATGATTGTTTTAATTTGTTATATTTGCACGACCTTTGGATAGGAGCGAATTTTTTATACAATTTTTCTATGTCGCAATACTAATGTCATTAGCCTGTCACCATTGCGTTACAGGATTTGATTGTACAGTTTGATGGAAGCAAATCAAGAGGAGACAACTGAAATTGTCACGGAGATCAAAGACCTAAGAGGTAGTTGATAGATTTTTTTAATTTTCTTAACTTACTTCAATCGAGTTTTTTTCTATTTACCTCAAACGTCAGCTGACATTTTTTAAGAACAGCAAGTTGTTTGACTTTCAGACGTAATTTTCGATATCTCTCGCGTCTCTTCGTCATAGATTAGACGAAAAGTGTTTCTTTTCCTCGAGTGAGGCAATGTTTTGAATATTTAAACGAGTAATCCTACCAGCCTTTTTATAAATTCTACCCGAGAACAGCAATTTTCCTCTTGATATGTAGTATATCCTTATGGATTTATATTAAAACACCGTTGAAATTTGATAAATATTTTCAGACAATATTTAAACGATAAGCAGTTTTTACGTTACAAACATTTAGGACGAAACGTTTTTTAATACACTAATCTGTTATAATGAGATATTATGAATGAAAATTTTTAAATTTGTTGTTACTAATTTGACCATAGTAACATTAGAAGATATTTTGCTTGTCACTTTCTCTTTAGCACTGAATACTCTAAGATTTATTAGCTTACCGACATAAACTTTTAAAGTATGGTCATGTGGTTATTCTTACACACATTTATTTAGGATTGATGTCAGTGTATATGATATGTGGCATGTAATTTATTACATAGACTACGTATAATTACCTTTTCTCCCCTTTCTCCCTTGTCGCCTTTCACGCTTGGGGTTGCCAGCTCCCGAGGCGCTGGGAACGTTACACGCATCGTTTATATTCAGTTTACGTTTAAAACACATAAAGCAGAAGTTATTAGTACCATGTCGGGGTATAATAATTTGAAAGTAGGAAGTTCGACAATGAAATGTTGCCATAATTAGTGAAGAGCCAAGAACAGACTCGGGCGTTAAATAATTTATATCCGACGACCTCAATTCACGCAAAGTTTCATAAAGAATGGAAAAGAGGATTGTTATTAATGTGTGGAAAAAACAATTGTTTAACGAAGTAATTACATGCTATGTGGTCCGTGGCGAAATTATTAATAAGCAT
>DWMF01001031.1:0-12442 GCA_018244815.1 Parelbella polyzona | reverse complement strand
TCAATTATTAACACGAGGATCGAGCTACTGTAGCCGTTTTACAGAAGAAAAAAATCTTTTATGTACTCTGACAGTGGTTCTCTGCGGATGGTACCATCGATTTTCACTTCGGATCAACTTATTCTTTCTTCGTGTCGGTTTTGCTCTTTTTTTTTCTTTTTAAGTGACAGGTGGGCGCCGTTACAAAATAAACTCTTTCCGGTGGCCGATTTTAAAATACGCTGGAGTAGGTCGATCGACGGGCACCCAAAAGATTTAAGTGGTTTTACGATATAAACTTTTTTGATTCATACCTTTTGCTGTACAAAGTTAAGAGAGGAAATCATAAATCCAATACATTTTTGTTGAAAAGAAAACACTACACAATGGGGCTTTGTTGCATAAATGTTTACCTTGTATCTAATCTGGTTTCATCTGATGATTGATATTGTAAAAATGTAAAGGAAAAATACATGAGTGATTTTTGTTGGACAGCTGAATAGCCGGTCAAAGATAACAAGGATAAAAGAGATTATACTTGAAATAAACACATTGTTTTTAACAGAATAGTTTAAAATTTTTGTACGCCAACATTTTAAAATTATTTATGTATTAGCAATTATGTATAAAGTACGTATTTTGATAGATAATATGGATATAATTATGTTTACCAGCTGTCAACACAGTACAGGCTCTTTGTAGTATAAAATTCGAAGACCGTGTGTTGAGATGTCCAAAGTAAATACGTAGGTACATACATATTTACATAGTACGTAGATACTTAGAAACAGTATACAGCAAAAGAATACGAGAGTTCCTTGTAAAATTCAAGAAATGGGAATTACTAAAGTTGGCAATATAATAGCAGGATCTGCGTAAGTGAAGTGTGCGTAAACCTACGCCGTGTTCAGTTGTCGGGAGCGCAACTTTACGCGTAAAAAAACCCCAATGCACGTCAACCGGTACTTTTTCCTCGCACCTCGCCCGCGTCTATTAAGGCGGAATTAAAGGCATCGCAAGGAACGAGTTTCGATCGGCCATCTGTCTAGGCGGGCTGAGATGCCGGGCAGAGGACTCAACATTTTATTTACCTATCCACTCAACTAGCTAGCGTAAATTGATAAGTCATAATTGAAGAAGGAATCCGTGAAAGAAAATGTACAATGTTTTCCTAATAATTTGATATTTTAACTATCGACGAGTTTATTATAAACTTAAAGAAAAGAATTAAGTAATTGTTTTACTTCACAAAATCACGCTACGTGTTAAAATGATTATGGAGCCTGAAGTGGCGTTAACCTTGTCAGTTAAGAACACTTGAGTCAATTTTAATTGACTTTAATTTAATTTATTTATAATCAAATAAAAAAAAAATATGCAACAAAAACGGGTAAATATCATATGTACATTTACAAAATATATAATTAAGATGTTATATCACAATAGTGTAGCAATAATACAATTAGCATTTTTTTGTTCAGAACCATCCAATACTTTAAAAACATTCCTTGTCTAATCTGTTTACTAAAGGTTATGACGTGGAAAATTATTTTAAGTAATTCATTTATCATATAAGATAATAACAAAATATGTGTCACGCACATAAAATGTATAACGGCGATGCGTATTCCGTAACAGATTTATCTTAAACATGATTTTCCTTAGTTATTAAACACAGCAAAAGGAAATATGCTCACGTGAATATTTGTGGTTGAAATTACATTGATACCCACGTTGTTTAAGAAATACTATTTATTAACGTCATATTCTACATAGAAACTGCTCATCAACCTTGGAGGTTATTCATAAAACTCAAGTTCGCAACTTATTGTATTTACCTCGCCCGACAGTTTTATTGTTTCCAGTACATTTATCGTACACCACACCCCGGAAATGTGTTCACCGTACGTTCGAACGTGATAAACACCAGGTAGGAACCGGCTGCGTTTTTCATTTAGATAGGATATGATTAGGCGGGAAGTTACTATCAGTATACATACATCTGAACGAGGATAAAACTATTGTTTTTTTTTTTCTGTTACCTGTATCGATCAACTCTTACCTTGTCCTTTGAAAATTTCATTTCGATAAAACAGAGATATCGCTAATCTTATTGTAGCCGGATTATCTGTACAAAATATGTACCTACCCATGTAATGTGTAAACAAGTATGAAACACATAATTGGACAATCCGAATAAAGTTTTACTGATTCCTTTAGAGTTTTACGCGATGTTCTCGATTAATCGTGAGACACCGTTAATTCCAGAATTGGAATCCTAATAAAAATATAAAGCAAACCTGTGGTGCAAGTACCGTTGTGGTATCTGTCGACGCCGTCTTGCCGGTGTCCGCGGACGCTAGTCGCAACCACGAGGTCCCGCATGACGGCCCGATCGGAACACCCCGACCACTGAATCTCCCATCAGTCACTGGCCTATGGGGGCAACGTTACCGTAAACGGCAATCCAACACTTGGGACACTCGGGGCCCGCCGAATCACTGGACCGCAACGCAACACAACCACTCACAGGTAATTGTTACCGCTCCCTGTTTCTACCTCGTCGATAACTTCGCACCGTTTACTCAGATCGCGGCAAAACTTTCAATGTTTTGGAAACAATAACCGACGTCGCGTAAATGAGCGAATCGAATTCAAGAGGGAAAGCGATCAAATTGCCCGCAATAAACATGCAATAGCAGCACTCCACTAGAGATTTTCAGATTTGTCGTATTACAAATTTGAAATTGACATTTCGCAAAGTATTCGATATATATTTGACAGCGGATCCGGCGTGGCGATTGCAACGCGAATGACCGTCTCCCGTGAATGCCTTCGGCGTACTGACCGGAGGCAGCTGTGCGAGACTTACAAAAAAGAGAAAGAACTAGTATGACGTACACCGAACTGTAAGTACACAACTCAACTGAACGATTCACAGCGGAAATGCACCGTTTGTAAATAGTAAATAAAGCGCAAATTTGTAGTGACTTCCATTGTAGTAGCACACAGCTGAATCAGTTTCCTCCAACGTTGTGTGTGGAAAATTGAGACAGGTCGAACAGCGCAGTCATTGGGTGCGAGAAGGATGACAGAGGTGAGCGAGCGGAGCCGAGGCAGACCGAATGGCAGCCGACCGCCAAGGCCGGCTCGCGTCACGATCTGCAAAGGCTAGACGTGCCCTTATATTCATTGTATATAAGGTTTGGTATAAAAATCAGCTTATCAAAATATATAAAAATTGCGGGAGATTACAAATGTGAGCAATTCTTGTACAACATATAAAATACATAAGATTTACATAATATCGCTGTCGATATTATATAAAGAGTTTACCCAAGATATCTTTGACTGTTAACACCATCAAAAATTATGCTTGGTTACTAACAATGTATGCCAATATAATAGAAGCACTGACGTCACAGTTTGCTCCAGCTGATTCCACAAAACCCATTCAATATTTAACATATATAAATAACATTCAAACAATAGTACAATACGAACAAATGCTTCAAAAGACGCCATTCAGTGTAATGGCAATTGTCTGGAGTTTAATGCTGAACTTATGATTTTTCATAGTCGGAATATCGAAACGAAGGTTAGGTATATAATCTACATTTGTAGATTAGAAATTAAAAATTTTGCGTAATAAATTGTGAAAACTTTATAGTTCTTCAAACTTTTAACTTCAGAAAAAAATATTTAAGTACCTTTGCCTTAGGCACCTTAAGAGAGTCCGATATTTCAAGAATGTCGCAAATAAAACATTCACTATACCTTTTGTATTATATAAAAGTCCATCACTCTCATTTAGTCCTTACAAAGGCGTTAAAAAGGGGATGCCTAGTTAGAAATGTTCTGCTAATTGAACTGTAGTTGCAGCTTTCAGAATAATAATATCTGGATGACAATTTTATACGTGCACTTTGACGGTTGCATTATTATTTTTTCCATGCAACTCAGCGTGAGTGAGAGTTGCATTGCAATTTCACTAGACGCCTCGGTTAAATCTGTTGATATATGTTAATGTAGCAATGTAAATGATGACCCTCGCTCAATCTCGATGTACACTGTTATAATAAATACTTGTTTTCCATATTATTCCAGTGGTGAAGCCGAGCAGAGCGTTGTTTGGATTTCTAAATCGAAGAACGCTTGGACGCGGTCGACAATAAGCGCAAAATTTGAAAATTTCTCCCGCGGCATCCGCTTGTGCTGTGAAGCGCAACGTAACAATATGCGAATTAATTCATGGAATTCATTAACACATACATCGTGTGTACCAGTTGTATGTCTTCGTGTCAAACGATTATTTATTGATTGTATAAATGTTAGTGGGTAATTACTGAGCGCTACGTTCGGAAATCTCCTTCCGATTCACTTTTATCACGTTAATTAGACTAATATTGGCATTAAGTAACGTATGCGAGACAAACAATTGATCAAAACACTTGATTTTTATTAATCCTCCTAGGTATGAAACTGTTATTCTGTCCGAATAATATTACAATAACTCGATGTAAATTCATCAATTTACTTCATTAATTGTATTTGCGTTTGTTTGTAATTGTATACCAATTTAAATTTCATTACAAATGCAAGAAGTTTTCTATTTACGGTGATCGCCAGCTTCGCTGTCTGTCTATTATCAAGAGGTACATGTGATGCCAATTTTATGAGGGGCATAAAGCGAAAAATAGTTTATGATCACAACATTTCGGTCGTTATTGAGATGAGACACGGTATAAGAACACGATGACGGCGCTGAATCGCATTGCACACGTAATTCTTGTTCGTTCGAGAAACTTCTATTACACATAACATTTATTGGTTCACACAAGAGAAACTTGATTATGAATATGGATACACACTACGATGAATTCAATGCAGAGGACAGTCATTGCATTCAAAGAATCTTGAAACAAATTTCATAACACGATTGCTATTGTCATCAACCCAATTACAATTCCAACGTTGTAAACCGGACTTCTTTCAAACTGAAAACGGTCAAGTGTCAATGCATCTAGACTCGGGTTAGCTCAAAGAAAATTGTGATGATATTACCTAGGTGCAGATTAGCTCATAGAAAATTAAGAAAAACCTTTACGCCTGCATGTTGCTTCACAATCTTTTCCTCGGCTTACACTTTAAAAAGCACATAACGCCGTATAATCAGAGTTGCGTGCCAGGAATTCCAAGCACAGAAATCCAGTGTGACTGGCTGAAATGCCAACTACTATACTGTCACTATTTTTGTCATTTCTATTATTGTTAACGAAAATCATATTCGTATACAATATCATTATTACCATCAGTATCATCATGATCACAACGATATGCTTCATCTCAATCCAGTCTAGACTACGTCAGCACTTTCATCTAGTGAAAAGACAATTGTAGGACGCAAGCATGACGGTGTTCAATACACAATGATTTCATCACCCCAAACCATTATTTATGCAAACAAACCGAGTGCATATAGAAAACAATCAACGCTTACGTCTAGACACAAGGCTAATGAATACGTTGAGGAAAAGACGCGTACGGATCGTCAGACGTCGACTTTACCTCGACCATGTGTTGTGTCTGGACGGATCGATACGGTCACACCTTTCGATGTTTTACGACCGATGCTGTTCTAACATATACGGATTATTTACAAAATGGAGAAGAGACAGTGCCCAATTTTTTATTACTTTTATTAGAGTGGGGAAGTCAAAATTTTTTTGGCTGTGTATCATTTGTAAAGATAATAAAGTATAAAATTAATAAAAGATGATTTACGTCGTGCTTTCAGTCTTCCGTAACAATATTGTTCCGATCCAGATTCAATAACATCCAGACATAAAAAAGCTACTATTATTATAAATGAATAATGATATACCTAACATTACACCTACCCAATACCAATTCAGCGCGGGGAAATACCATTTCGAAAATTGCAATTGTCAGACATAGTACGAGATTATTTATAATCGTTCAATGGAAACGGATCGGATAGTCTGACGGTGGATATACGATATGTAGTTCTCCTGGAACCTCAATTTCCCCCTGGACATTTTAAACCAGTCAAAGTTAGTCATTTCGTTTAGCCGAGCGTAGTGAAGCCAAAGCAATCAATAGTGCTGAGTCACTCTGTACTTAACTTTGCTGATGCCATTTAATAATAAAATGACAATAACTAATAAACGTTATTTGTGGTTATTAATAAATACTGATGATGAGAATTAAAAATTTATTCATTGAAAATGTATACTTTTTATTGTATATATAAATACTAGATAATAATTAGACAGGAAAAAATCATTGTAGGTATATAGTTTGAACAGTAATGGTAGATATAATCTATAAACTTATAGTTTACACTGCTATTTCTCGGCAGTTAGTTAATTGCCCTTCTGTTTGAATATTTAATCTATCGTCGGGCTTATGACATTATGAGTATCTACATATGTTATTTGCAAATGTTTTCCGCTTTTTATATTACAATTTTTTTTAATCTAAAGGTCAAGTGAATCTACATATTGTTAAAATATCTCCTTTGCTCTGTAATATGTGACCTTTATTTTGGCCATTCCTTGCAAGCATTACACATTTCATTATTTTATTTTTCTACCTCAAATCTGAAAACTATGCAGATAAGACTATGGGATATTCTTAACAGTTCTAGATAATTATAAAAATAGATTGAGTTGTTTGACATTCCAAGGAAAACAAATTTTCTCAACAGTCCTATTGTTTTTATTTTCAATAGCGTAAAGTGCTGAGTCAGAGCGGTCAATGAATAACTCGCGTCGGTGATTATCCGTTTGTCCTGCCAAGGTTTTGCACCTTATCTCTGAAACTATTCTAGGGCTTGACGTGTATCACCGATATCTTATTGCACCTGCATGGCGAAACGTAATGAAACCCAAGTCGCCTTTGGACATTCACAATTTAAATTCCTGCAGTTTACTGAATATGTTTCTGTCTCGAATCCAATACAGTATTTTAGTTGACATTCGATATTAGCGGATCAGTGTTGTATTGCGGAGTGTTTTTAGCGACAAACTCGTTTTGGTAAAGTTGAACAAACCGAGTCCTTAAAACGATATATTTGATGTAATGATCTCAGGCGTATCGATTTCGATGTATCAGAATTAAAGCACATTCAGATGTGAAAGATCAGATGATAGATAACTATTTTGACTGACCTTAATACCACTAAGAATAGAACATTTTTATATTAAATATGAGCGTCTATTTATGTTCAATTTGAAAATAATTTTAGGGAACTTAGGATGAAAAGGATGATTAACAAATACTTAGTCAAATTCTTAGCTTTAAGCACAGCAGTGATTGTGTTGTTTTGTTCTTGACTAAACAGTGTGGTAGACTGACACATGTTTAAACATGAATAGTTCTAACTTACTCCTCCATCATCCACATCTGTGATTAATGTCAACTGATACAAAGCTGTCTAAGATCGGATATAGATATTCAGATTGCTGTGGTTACGTAAGACCAAGCAACCTCGATACCAGTTTATTAATTCCGTCAAATCAAAAAACAAACGCCAAATATTCGATAAAGGCTACAAGTTAGCCTTTTGTTAGACGCTATAAAAGTTTATACATCGTCGTTATGATATATAAATAAAAAGGGGTGTTTCATTTCGAAGCGAACTTTCTTTTTACACATCGGTCAACTCGTTCAGTTTGTTAACATAATGTAAAATGTCATCGAATGCCGTCCGACCGGTTGGGATGAAAAGTGTGTTTTTTAATCATCAATGGTAGTGTCTTTGGTGTTGTTTTGAAAGCTGCGAAATATTTTTAGATCCGATGCGAACGGTCCGCCTAAATAGGCACCGGTAATTGCCTATGGCCATATGCCGCCAACCGCTGGACGTTAATGCGAATTTAATGTCAATTGAACGCACGTACGGATAAAGCGTTCGAGTTACTCGCTAATTAGAAGCTGTTTTTTCCTTCGCCTCTCCTTATCATTTAATATATCGTATTGCGTGTGTAATTGGACTGTTGCTGTGCGATGAAGCTTACGTCACTCGCGGATTTGCATATTATTGCATTATATTAGTCTAATAGAAATAAATTAACAAGTTGTTGATTATGTTTTATATATTTCACTCGAGTTTCATCAAAGCGTTACCTAATTACAATGCAGAAAGAAACGTCGCAAGAGCGCAGCGGCACAATTTTGTACGTCGCCTCCGTTCGTCATGTTCACTACTTAAGCAACTATGGAGTGTGACCTCGAATCAATTGAAATCCAATCTGACACCGCCTCAACGCTTCGTCACACTCGTGTTCAGCAAGAGTTCATCGTGAATAGAACTCGCAAGAGCCAATCATTTTTATACGCATATCTATAGGCCTGGTGTTAAATAAATTAAATTTACGATTTTTTTACATATTTCCGCCCCAAAAACCACTGTGTGTTGATCTTTAAAACTAAAATAATAAATCAAACCTGTCTGTGGTTTTTCGGACTTAATATAGAAAATGGATACATTTAGGAAAATACGTCACAATAATTCAAAGTCTACATGTACTAAATATATGTAGGGCTCAATATATCAGACAATAACGAGGTAACCAGAGTTCAAAGGCCATCAGAGACAAACCATATAAAATAAACAATCCTATCAGTGACTTGTTACAAGAAAAACTTGCCGACAACTAGGCGACGGTAGGTATATACCTAGACTAGGCGACAATAATGTGTGATACGACACAACGCCGTAACACACACCGAATCAGTGTTGCGGTTAATGTAATCGACTGTGTATACGTTGAACGTCAAGCACGACTACTTCCGCTTTTAGCCCTCGCGCGGACATTCGACCGCGACACATCAAATGTGACAATGTTGCGAATTAATGTCACTACCGGGGCACAAACACTAATGTTCTCGGACACGTATTTATATTCAAACGAACTGTGTGTGCGCGGTGAGCGTACAAACAAACACCATTAGCGATCGTTACACGAAGCGTACGGCCGAGGACCTAGTTGACTTGCAGATGACGTGACCAGTGACACGGAGATACGACGCGAAACTGTTTAATGTGGTGTTTATTACGTGTATAGTTACGTATCAGTTTGCTTTGATTTATTGTGAAAGATTTTATATTCGGTTAAATGGACAGCACAGTTTTGAGAGGTTAAACTGTAACATATGTATAAGGTGCTGTCAATCTTTAAAACAAGCCTCAAAACACTACTAGGTATAAATACTATAAATATTTAAGAAACATTGTGTCTGTATCCAATGTCTCTCATGGAACTTATGTAGTTCGTGCGTTCCTACTTTGCATACCTTCCTTCCTACCTCCGTTTACACATATTTTAAATTTCAATAAAATTTACCGATTAGTAGTGGCAATAAAGGCAGCCGTAGCGATACGACAGTCAGACCATAGACAGAGGATTTTATCAATTTTTAAATGAGTAAACTGCTTAAAACGAGTGACCATTCGATATACTTTATATTCGATTCATAAATATTAACGATTCTCCACTCCGATGCGAGCGAGCGAGGAACCAAATTTAATGAATCTTTAATAGGCAGCGCGGTATCCATGTTGTAACAGGCAATTAAAACGTAAAATAGGTCGACCTATTTTGGTAAAGTTTATTTTATCAGGTGCCGAACGTGTTGCCATTCGTATCTATGATGCAAGTTTAAGGGATTCCGTCAAGTTTAACATGTTTCTGTAGCGATAACCGATTGCTATGTGGAAGAATAAACAGAGAAAGAGAAACGGATGTTCTAGCCACAAATTTTCGTTTCTCGTTCCCTGCCTTAGTCACGTCCCACCTACACGCATTTACATTTGTGCAACAATATGTACGGACCGTTCAAGCGTAACTTCCTGAATTCCAAC
This sequence comes from Parelbella polyzona, assembly GCA_018244815.1. Taxonomy (NCBI): domain Eukaryota; kingdom Metazoa; phylum Arthropoda; class Insecta; order Lepidoptera; family Hesperiidae; genus Parelbella; species Parelbella polyzona. The sequence continues at coordinate 2,574 of DWMF01001031.1, read as the reverse complement.
ATCCACGCATGCGAAGCCACGACTCGAGGCCGAGCAGCGCCAGGTATAAATAAAAGTGGGAACGAGCGGGTGACGATCCAACACGACTCCCACGACGCCATTATTTGTAATGCAAAACTACAAGCATATCGCTGTTGCGGCGACAGAACGACACCCCGTGAGACTTTCGCAATAATATTTCAAAACAAAACCACCGTGTTTACATTAGAGCTATACAACAGCGCTGACGTCAGCGCTGCACAAAACTCGTGTAATTGTGTTCGGTAACAGTTTGTATCAGTCCAGGAAGCGAGATAATACGAACTCACGATTGAGTCTCGTGGCTCATTATAGTTCAGCAGCGTTGAAGCTTTTTGTCATCAGTGCGAAGTTCCTGGGAGCGCTACAATGTATAATATTTTACAGCCGCTCCAGCGTAGTGCAGAATTAAACGCTGCTAGGAAACGTCTCTTTGATACGCACTTCTGTTTATTAACGTCTAACAGAACTGCTTACCTTTTGAGAGCGAACAGCAGACAGACAGCGAATGCGACGACATAAAACATTCGTATGTCACTCGGTACATAGGTAGGTACATATCTCATCTCTCTTGAGTATTTCTCCACAACATTATTACTATACCAACAGCGTCTGTATTGTGTAGTGGCAATGTAATTTTAAGATCATCGACGGACGATGACAACATGCTTTTTTATTACAAGTAATTACACGGTTTGTAGGACCACTTGTAACAAGACGTGAATATTATCTAATGTTCGAAGTGCATTACTGTTTACGCTTCGACTGACTGTATCGCTGGCAATATAAAAGTGTCAATGTAATACTTCTGAATATGGCGATCGTTTGAATGATGTGATATATCCGAGCATTGAATGACACAATGCATTTATTTCTTTCGAATTTTATTTTGACTAATAATTATTTTATCATTCGCCGCTATTATTATTTCTTGCAGTCTGAAAATATTAAGCACCAATTCGTTATATCTATACATAATTGTATATGTTATGGGGTTGCATAAGACCCGTTTATTTAAGCGATTAGAGTGTAATGTTCTAAGCAATTAGATCATAATTCGTCTAATTAAAACGTTTAAAGTCCTGTACTTTTGAGCATTCAAGCGGGTACTACATGTGATTGATTACAAGTGAGGATTACCTTTGACAGACTGACATTCATAATACGTACTTAACATTTGATACCCAAAACAAAGCTCAAATTTCGTTTTATTTTTATAAGAAGTGGCACATACTTCTTCGTTGTATTCGTGCTGGTACTAATTGTATACAATTACAAAGAAAAAAATCACTGGGAACTTAAATTATTTTAAATATAAGTAATAACTATTTTGAAATATTACTTGACACATTACTAAAGGTCACCTGATTCCAAGCCAGACAAAGCCTATATTAACATCAGTAGTCAACTGATAAATATGTACTATATATGTACATATATAAATATATCTTTTTAAAAACAGACACCGAACATGCATTTTCTATTATCACCGAAATATTTGTACACAATCGGAATCGAACCCGCAATCCTTGTCTCTGCAACCAGATTCCCTTACAACTGACCTAATGGACCGGTTGAACGTGTACTTACGAAACAAGTTACCAATTATCTTTACAATGACAGTCCTCATATTTTTTACAACGGGACGTATCGGGAATATAAATAATAATTGGAATTGGAATAACGGCAGGTGATTCATTAATACTTGTTCGACTGTACAATTCAATTCTGCAACGCTACTGCACAGAACAAAACAATTGTACATACTCACCTTTAAACAAAGCACAAAAAAAAAACTACACGCCGTTTACAATTTAACAGTAATAATATAAGAAACTTAATGACGCAACGGCCGCGGACAGTTAACAACGAATCGAGACAGCTCCAAATTTGATCCATTACGATTCTGATAGAGTAGCGGCGGCAATTAATCAGAATTATTGCCATTATACATCGAGATATCCATATACGTCTGTTATAAACGCGTCAAATGTTACATAAGACAATCTTACAGTTACGCAATCGCTAGGAAATCGTAATAAAATTATGTACAAGTGCCGAATGGAAGTAGCGCACCTTTTGTTGGCTTAGAAGTTGGCTTGGAACACCGTGTTATGTTACGAACGGTTTACGTAATCTCTGTGAGAATAGTGCTGTTGTATTGCAATGACTTTTATATCCAGCATTCTCAAACATCTCAATATATGTATGTAGCACACGGGCACGTGAGAGGATAACATATAGAAAATGGGCTAAAATATTGTGTTTATCCTGCTAATTGGTTTAATTTAAGAACAATATTTTACAATAGAGCCATAAAAGGGTCCACCGTGGATGATAAATTATCCGTAGATATAAGATAACCTTATTCCTTATTGTCGTCAAATATACATACATATATTTATTATAACAGTAAGAACTAAATTGATGAGAATCGTTTATTTTTATTATTTGTAGGGAGCGGAGGTGATAGGTGTAACCCAAGAGCCAGCGCGACCTTTATAGATCTGTTGTGGTTGACCCCTAATGATGAATCTGATTTCCGAGACCCGCGGT
>DWMF01001030.1:0-12443 GCA_018244815.1 Parelbella polyzona | reverse complement strand
CATGTAGGTAATAGGCTCTTTATAAGCGATGACTGAGAACAGTTAAACGTCCGCCGCCATAATTGTACTAATAATTAGAGTTATTACCTTTATGCGCCTATTTCGTCTAATAATAAACATAAAAGAATATTTCCTGCAATTGTAAGAGAACTAAACGTTTTAACTATGAAACAATCATAATATGTAACAAACAAACAACTACTAAGTAAATTATCAATTATAGTTCCTCTAAGGATTGTTTTTATTTGTATTCGAGTGCAATAAGAGAGTAATTATCCTGATGGTGTTCTTATCCACGCCAGAACTAAGATAACAAGTTTCCTTTTATATCTCAAATGTACCTATATAATATGTATGAAGGAATAAACAAAATTATTTTTTATATGTATCAAAGATTAACACAGGAAGAAGATTTAAAGAACACTCATTTTCAGTATCTTAGCGTTTTAAGTGCAAAAAAAAAACAATGATACACACATAATTATCTTAACGGGTCAAATAATCTCATACAATACAATGAGATCGTGGATTAGTCTGTTTCACAGTGGGCTCGGCTAACAGAGGATTAAAAATACTAGCCTGGAAGTGAAACAGTCGGCCCGGCTAGCTACGACTGCGACAAATCCTACAATGAAGCTGGCCGCGACCGGCTAAGGAATGTGCACGTGCCAAACCGTTCGTTATTCTCCAAGAGCGTAGCCACCGCGCGTGCGTAAGCTTCATACCGCCGGCTTTTCACAGAAATTTCCAACGTCTTTGTTCGACCGTTGCAAGCACATTCAAACCTCAATGGATCGTGCAAATTTATGGGGTCCAGTGCGATCGACCCACGCCTCTGGTCTAGAAGCCATACATCGATGTACACAAAATCGCGGAAGCAAATGAACTGGAACAATGACTGCGCACAATTTCCTCGCCGCAACGTTACCAGCTGGAATTAACAAAAATGGCGTTGAATATACATGTCGGTAAGACGATTATTCCGAGATATTTTCCGCTCCAAGATGTTTTCCGCTGCGAGCGAAACTGTTGGCTCGGAAAAAATTTTTGGTCGCATAAATAATGCTAGTCTTTTACGAGGCAACTTTTCATTAATATTCCACGGTCGTATTTTTAATGAGCTCACACTCACTAGAACTACGATATTACGAAGTTTGGTTAATATTTTTGTAGCCAAGTCTCGCTTTTAAAAATCTCAAGATTTCTCGAAAATAGTCGTTACGTGGTAGCAAAATTCCAAATAATTTTGCTATATCCAAGTAAGCGACACACTAATTTGTCAGTCACGTACTTGTCGTATTCTAAGAAATGTAGGTGTCGAGCGTTTGATAGTTTTTAGCCATAGATAAAACCCAGCAGTTTGAAACTTAAATGTATTAAAATACAATCAAATAGACGTCTATTCTAAATCCGGAAGCCGCTATTTAAATAATTTTCCACAATATCTAGACAGCTCGACTCACGAACGAACAAATACTAACGAAACGCTGTGGAATAATTTTGCCATGTGAAAATCATGTCACAGCATCTAATTTGAACTTAGGTCAAGAATCTTAGGGCAGTAACCGAGACTGGAATCAATTTGAGGTAGAATTCAAAGTAACTATGTCATGAGGTTATAGTAATCCAAGAGAGCCCGTAGTCGGGTCCGTTATTCTCGGTTCACGCGGCACCGTGAGATTATACAAACCAATCACTGCGACTGGTGACTTTTCATCACGACCTTATACGGATGAATATACAGTGAAAACAATTGCCGCGCGACAAACACATTGTTTCAAGCGTTTCATTTACTTACGAAAAAATAAAATAAAAAATTTTTGATACATTCAGTACGAGTCATTCGAGTAGATAAAATAAAACATCACGATAATTCTGGAACTTTCGCGAATTGATAACATTATGATGCTATTTTTTTATGCCAAACAATAAATTTACTAGGGAACCATATTAAATTACAACCCTCAACGGTTCTTAACGGTTTGCGGTGTGTAGAGTAGATGGGCACGCCACTAACCCGGTTCGAGGTCTCGAAACGTCTTCATCTCTTTATCGGGGATCATCAGGGGCGAGGCGTTAAACCTACGAGATACGCGAGGTCATGACCCCGTGCGACAGCCCGCGCTCCTGACCCACGTCATTACACCGTGATGACGCCGACACGTCCTAAGCTAAATTAACGAGACGGCGCACAGATATGTCCATTCTTTTCCACTTATTTCAAGATAAGGTACAGTTGGAGTATAATGATATTGTTGTTTATTGTGTTTTCGAGGACGCACCGTAGCAAAGCGAGGTCGCGACCTCGTGCCGTGGATCGCCCTGACATCATTATTTTATAGATGTGTATTCATAGGTTCGAGATGCAATTAATGATACTTTGATATGTCCGCTCATCTCTTGAAAGCAAACATTCACGTCGATGAAAGAATAATAATGATTTCATTTTTATTATACTCTGATACATTTATAATATAAGCATTAAAGTCGGTTAAACGTTTTTTTCGCTTTTAATGACAGTGAAAGCGGCACTTTACTAGTACGCGTAAAATAATACTATAGTTTCTATATTTCTTTAAAGCTAAACGATTATGAGATGTATGTTAATGATATGCATAATAGAATTCGTACTACTATGTAAGTATTTTATATTATTGGGTAAACTGAAACAGAAATCGAAATAGGGCAAGACCTTTTTAAGGGATTATACAAGTGCTTGAGAATTAAAGATTATATTCAATGCACACTTGACCCGGTATAAAGTGTTATGAAAGTGCACGCCGCCATTTTGTTTTGCTTTCGGAGCCGCGGGCGTCACGGTCACGGTCACTTGACGCCGTGCATGTCTCGCGTTAACGAGTCCTCACGTTATTGAAAGTCCCACACTCGTGACACTGAAACTCACTCGGAGATTGAATGATGGATATCCAATTATGTTCGAGGTCACATCGCTATATTATAATGCACTTTAGCCGATAATTTTTTTGCTCTATGCAAATATCCACCTTTTACTATAAACGTACAATTCAATAATAATTTGAACAAATAACGGAAATTTATGAAATTTAACTGTAAGAGAAATGAGCGTCGGTCTAGTAAAACAAGAACTCTTGATGCTAAAAATAACGTTATCTGAATTTGCAGTAGGTACATTTAATAAAAAACGCTTTTTCCTATGATATATCATTGAACGCTACGCTACGCTATATCATTGAACACTTTGGACATAACCAACTTTACATTGATTTCTATAAATATTGTAAGGATCTATTCAAAAGGCAAATTTTCTTCTTGATCGACGCCTTCATCCAACAAGATTTTCATTATATTCTTTCATACTGTCAACACCGAGGTGCTAGTATGAAGAGTGATGGATATAAAGGAAACAGGTCAAGGCCATAAGGATGGAGATTTTCGGCACTTGGAGCTATCTGTCTATCCTGCAACGTATCTAGCAGGATGATTTGATAACAATAGTCCATTTAACAAGCTCATACAGTGAGGCCGTTCTTCAATGTTTCCGCACGCAGAATATATTTGCGACGCACGCAAGTCGTATTAGGCATACATAAGAAATGTAGCGCTAACAAGGCGAGACGAATTCTAAATTTGTTTTCTTGAATGCAAAACATCGGTATGTCTCACTTAGATGTTTATTGATATGCATCACGAATGATGACACGGAAGCCGCAATACGAAATTGGTATCAGTGTCAACCTGGAATTAGTATTATAATGTGTGACGTGACTCACGTGCTTTTTTGTTTTCCTTTAAGACGTGAAGCAGATATTTACGAACCTCGTTTCTCTTGGTTGAGAACAAAAGTTATTCTTAATCGTAAAACTACATATGCAGATGACGTTTTTTCAATAAAACAGATTGAATCAAATGCAAATAATAAATACGTTACGAACTCAGTAGCAGTCGTGTGTCCTGTTTTTTAATCAACGCGGTCGTATATCTTCGTCAAGTTTGAAAAGCCAATGACTGTTCCTGACAGGAGTCATTTTGCGACACTGAACTTTTGGGATCATTATCCCAACTGCGGAACGGGAAGGAATGGGTACAATCTTCGGATACACAGCGCTTTCCCGATATGAATAGAATTTGACATTTTGCTCAGATAAATGATCGTGGCGCTTAGTTTTTATGAAATAGTTCGTGGACATTAGCGAGCACTCAGGGTTCTATTCCAGGTGAATAAGTTTTTTGACTAATAAATTTTTGACGATGTTCTGATTATGTGCGTCTATTTATGTAGTTGACAAAAGGTCGTGCTCTAGCGACACAACCGAAGGAAACTGTTCAGCGAAAATGTTTAAATATACTTTGTACATAACACGGTTTAATTGTATGATTGTATCTTTACTCAAACAGCCAGATTTTAGAAATTGTATGTGGCATATTTTCATTTCAAAATTGAAATATGAACATCAAATTTGCCCCTGAACAACTTATTCATTATATGCTATTCATGATCAGAAAAGGCAGAAATAGAGTGTGCTCGTTTCACGGGATAACATTAATAAATATGTACACATAACACATACAAATAGAATCTTCAATCAGTTTCCCCATACATCTTCGTCAGGCGAGCCCTCAAAGCCGCGAGTCGTACCTGACACGAGCCACCAATTCGCGTCAGTCGAGTCTATGGAGTCATTATTCTAACAGCAGAATATGAAATATTGCAAGGCAATTCTATAAATGCGCTGGGCCAGTGAAATGTACTCGTCGGTTGAAATTGAAACAAGGTCAATTTGATTATAGTACTTTTATATACTTTAATATGTGACATTTCATCATTTGCTATAATATTTAAATGATTAATTTCATTATCTGGGTTTATGTACTTGTAACATTTTAATTTCATTATAACGATGACAATGAAACTGTCAGAACGTCAACATCTACTTAAGTAGTGCGAACGAATTTTCAATCAGCCGGATCATAAATCTTCGTCAAGCGTACGTTCAAAAGCTGTCAGGATCGAATGGGGCCCATTTGCGTCCAACGTTCAATACACGTGGTCATTATTCTAACAGCGGAACAAGGAATACGTTAGGATTTATACGGAACCCACCATTTGTGGGCGGTCCGCGATACCGGTGCTATTCAATCGGGGCGTTAAGAGGCGACTGCGATGTGCTACATTGTGAAGGCATCGTTCAAATTGCTTTTCCGTTACCCTGAAGTGAACTCGCCGACTAATTGTCTTGGCTCATACTGGCACAGTATGTTTAGCACGAATTTGGCACTGCACTGCTATACACTACAATTGGTCGATGGTAGTACTACAATTTCAAACAAAACTAACTTAAGTTGCTAAGTCGTTTCTGCTACATACTGCGAAAAAGTGGAACTCTCTGCCGGCGTCCATCTTTCCCGATTTGGGAATATAACCTGGAATTATTCAAAGCAAGAGTGAATAGACACTTTTCTGGCGAGCGTGCTACATCCTGGGCTGCATCTCATTTTCCATCAAGTGGAATTGCCGCCAAACGCGTGCCTATTTCTGCAATAAAAAGAAAATCCTAAATTTCAATTAACTGTCAGTAATTTCATAAATGACTATATAATTGAAAATGGTATCGAACGAGCTACATAGATATGTACATTAGAAGTAGTATTTATTTCATTATCGAGATACAGTTACAACGAAGTCGTTATCACTGTAACAAACGTGACACTTATTACCACTTTCCTAACAAAATCGCTTCCTACCGATGCAGTAATTGTGCAGTGCAGTTACATTTCCATATGTAAATGTTAAAGCAAACGAATCGAATGCATTTCCTACACGTGATATCTGACGATAAAGTTATTCGCGAGATTGTAACGGCAAGCGACAGGTGAGGACATCAAGCATCCGCGATGGAAACTAAGAGAGCTATTATTACAAAACGCGACTATAAAGGCGAACCTTCCCTAGACGATTTGTGGTTTCAGCCAGCACGGAATACAAACGTTAACTGCGAGCTCATTTCCACTTTGAATTTAAAGCAAACCACAGCCACTTCGCACTCGAGCCGGCACCGCATGTTCCCTCTCCGTCGCCGGGAGACTTTATAGGCCGTTAAGTCATGAAAACCAGGTTCCATGACGATGTAACCTTTATGATCCTGCTTTACGCAGATTTATAACGACCATGACTCTCGTAGCTCATTTTAAATGATATAAATATAATGAGCATATTGTCATTAATATTGCGCGGCAATTTTACAAGCTGAAGAGCGTGTAAAACTCGCCAGCTGAATGTGATTGGTTATAGATCCAATTACAATAACCAATTAGATTAGATTAGATTAGACGCACAACTCAACATACGATTGGCAATTGCGGCGAAACAAATGCACATTTGCCACTGAGTAAGTGGAGCTCGCAGTCATCAATTATCACGGACGACGAAGAAAAAGATTCTTCCGAGTTGTGTATCGCACGGCATATTTGTCTCAATGGAGTAGAGCAGACGGCTATACAATGCAACGCGGTGAGACACGTGACAAAAAAGTTTATAAACACACTAAGTGGGTGGCTTCCGACCTTACCTTTCAACTTGAAAATGGGCTGTGGCCCTGTCACATGATCTGCACTTTATATTACACATCTGTCATACTTATTAGGTACTTATTTTCCTTACACCATATAAACATGAAATTCATAGACTCACTTTTTTCCTGTCTATTTCGTAAAACTTTTAAATTATGGACAAATGAAAGAATTCGCATATTGCTGATGTTATCGTACGTGCAAACATGTTAAGGAGTTTTAATTAAAGAGTTTATAGCGTATAGTCAGTTTACCTGGTTTTTAACAGTCAATTAAACCATTCATGAGTATAATAAGAGTTTTAAAACATCACATTTTGCAATTTGTGTAAGATGGCAGTTGTGCATTTCATAGTACGGCTACATTAAACGATTCATTTAAGTTCATTGCTTTATATGGATGTAAGTGAACTCTACATCACGATGATTGCACATTATGATATAATATCAAGGAATTACCCAAACGCATAATCTCAATAATAGTAATGGACATGAAACAATTTAAAACCTTATAAGGAAGGCATATTATGAATATGATTTGAATAGTAATTCTTATGAAGTAATGTATAATACCCACAATGTGTATTTGTTGAATATTCAATAAGACGTGGGAAAATAATCGGAAAAGAACAGTATTTCAAATCATTTCCTTATTATTTTGTTTTGAGACAATAGCGTATTCCATAATAATTGCGCAACCTCACAGCTTCCCTCCACTGACTATGTAGATTAGATTCTTGATTTATATGTTCGCTGGAAGCTTTTATTAATGGTTGTTGAGTACCGGGTATGCAAATATTTTAATTTCCAAAAGCCACAGATTTTTGTGTATTTTTTGTATAATAAGCTTATCCTTACCCGTGCTTCTGTCAATATTTTTTCACATTGTAACAGTAGGTAATATGACAAACTTTGTCAGTGACATCGACTTGAACTTCATTTAATTGCATTGTATTCCCCAGAAGGGGGAGGGAGAGAAGTTAAGTACACTTGCATGTTTCACTAGTTATTTATGTTACATGTCTCACCATGGAATAGGCGCACTATTTCTATACACATAGGTTATTGATCCTATGATAGAATATGATAGAACGCTGAACGCAAACAAAACATAGACGGCCGTTACTTTCCCCGTTGGTAACCAGAGGCCGAAACCCGGGGTTAGGAGCGGATGCTGCATGTAGACCGCATCGGCGCTGCAGCCGACAAAACGGCGCGTCACGCACAACTGAATCACGCAACGATGGAAACAGCGAAAAAGACAAATTTGCACGTTTGTCGTTCGTTTTTCCACTGCCCACTTCGCACCGAATTGAATTGAAATAAATTGAATTGAGACGTTCAAAACATTGCTACGAACGTCACACAAAAAAGTATGAACGAAATTCTAAATGTTTATTACTCAAATTGAAATAGCAGTTACTCGTACATTGCCAGTTAATATCGGGTAGAGGGGAAAAAAGCGACAGACAGAATAAAATAACTAACGGTTATACAACATAAATATTTCATTTAAGTTAAGCATGAGATAGACCATGGCCAAAGTGAATAAAACATGAAATCTCGAAGAGTCCAGTATGACTGTTTTCCAATCAATTAGCAAAACAAACTTTGGAAGTTTTTACAACTTCATCACAACAGCAGTCGCTCAGACGCGGATCGCTCCCAATAGTTGATGCTCAGAGTTTGTTTGAACAGTGAAACGTAGCAAAAACTGACCCAGATGCTTATAGGCGTCTTCGATGTTCTGGCCGACGTTAGTGAACCGTAAACGAACTTGTATTTGTATTACAACTAACTATCTTTGTTTTTTATTCTTATATGGAGCTACAAGGACTCCACTTACTTTCATACTTCTTTTGTCGTTCTTTCATATTTGCTTTTGAATGTTTATTGTTAAACATATTAGGTAATGTTGTATAAGGACAAAAAAGTTTCAGGCGATTTATGCGAAGTATAACATTAGGGATTTTAAAACTCTTTGATCAACCAAAAGTTAAATATTTATGTATTACTATTTTATTAAATTTATACGCTACTAATACTCTGTGTTACAAGTGAAAAAGTCTTGAACTAACAGGAAAAAATAAGAATATGTATACATTTTATACACGTAGCTAAATTGTACATTGAAGTTTCATACACTCGTGTTTCTTACGGCTGTTAAATAATATTAACGTTATTTAAAATCAACTGACACGTCTTTTACGGGGCAGACAAATTGTAACGAGTGCCAAACAACACTATTATCACAGACGTGACGTGTTTCTTCCATAATCATCGCTCTTTTCATACATGCACACCGATTTCGGAAACCTTAGACTCAGTTAACAATTGATAACAGTTGGAAAACAAAGTAGCGAAGGACAAGCGAATACAAACAGAATAGCGGCTATCAAAATTAAACTTTTTTTTTTTCGATGTAACTTTTACTGTTGGACGTGATTAAACACGCACGTACTCGTACATTTTTTGCAGGTTAACGAGCATGATACTCTAATACGATTACGGAAGATTATTATCACGTAAATAAAACAAGAAACGGAACGGAAGAAAGTACGGCCATTATCATTTCGATCGGCGAACGGATTGTGAGAGCAATAAATCAGAGTATCGTATTAAATGATGAGAAAACAATACCCGAAGATATTCATCTCGGCCGTGCAAATGTACCGCCGAGGCCTAAATCAACGATTTTCTAGCATTCTGTATTTCTATTATTGTAAGGTTTTATGAAGAAAATGTATATTACAAGGGTCGTTATACTGTATAAATCGTGGGTAATATTTTACTAATAATATCGAAAGTATAATGTAACATATTTGAGCAATAAAATTTCTTTATGGGCACTGTTTGTGGGAACACTCAAATATTCATTTCCTTTAGTGTTATATCAGCCGTAAAGAAGTATTGCTGTAACTCTAAAACTTGGCCATAAATCTATATTTTATTATTATTAATAATAACGCGCATTGATATATCCAAAGCAAGCGGACTTCACGCTTAAGCGTTAATTGTTCAGTTGATTTTCATTTAATTTGGTTATCATATCATTAGTTACTATTATATTAATACGAAAAGCGATAAAGTCATTGTTATTATTACATATATAACAGTAGTAATTATCATTATTTTTAGGGGACGGGGATGGGTGGAACGCAAAAGCCACACCGACCTTAATAGGTCTATTGTGGTTGACCCTTGTTGTTATATCTGGTCAGTACGAACATCGTGATGGTCTCGGTGGGCAGTTACAATGTAATAAGGGATTATTAGATCTAAATGAATGACTTTTGCCATTAGTTCGTTGTAGAGCATTTATAGAATGTCTGGTGAGCGGTAGCGGTGACATAATTAATCGGACACCTATATAAAATAGGTGATTGTTCAGCCTGCATTATCTAATACGAATCCTAACGAGGTTCAGATAAATAATTAATTCGATGATTTATTAGTTTCTATATCGCATTATCGGTGCGTGAGTATACAAAATTAATGAGAGATAAACCTGACGGACCTTCTTACGCTAACATATGGGTGAGTCACTTAAATCATTCAACTACAAGCAAGCATTTGATTTGACTCGTAGGAATAATGGCGAATACAGACGATTGGCTTTTCTTTTGTTCTCTGAATGATCTAGAAACGTCTGGGAAACGGATATGTTTAATTGGATTCCATTTGGCTCATCTGTTACAAGCAGTTTCTATTCCCGGATAAGATTTATAAATGAAATTTTTTGCTGTTCTCTTGGTCGAACATTTACGTGGAGCCCATTTAATTAAAACAAAGGTGCTCTTTGACGAGCTGTTAGCTGATAGTTACAATGATTTATCATAAGTACCTATTTGTTTAGTTATGCGATGATCTGCTGCTCATTAAAAATACAAAAATACTTTGGGATCGACATAAAATCTTTTAAAGGAAGTATTTGCTTCTAAAACAATAAAGTAACTGAAATACAACGTTAAGTAATACATTAATGCCATTTAAATTAACAGATCTGCTTATAAATTTTCCTATTAAATTTGAACGTAGCGAAAAGTACTTCTAATTTAGATGGTGAAACTTTTATTAATTAACTCAAAATATCATCAAAGCGGGCTGGAGCGCTCCCCGGGGAAGCCGGAGAGTCATTAGAATCCCTTCAATTCGACAACTAACAACTTTCCTGATTCGTAATACGAGTATAGTTTGAAGTGTGGGAACAATGTTTGTTTTAATCCTATTAAGTTTAAATCTATTATATTTCGTATGTATCGTACAATATGGATTTCGTACAATATTTGCGGTGCCGACAAGTACTGGTATGAAGGTTGAGTAAAGTTGTACGCAATTTCAAATAGATATATAGTGAGATAGATATATATATAGTGAGAACATGATTACAGGAAACACATTTACAATATGTTTATTTAACTAAAGAGTTATTCGCCGCTGTGTTTTACATTTATTATTTACCTTTGTGTTCATATCCTCGACTTCATTCGGTTTAAAAGGTCATTCCGGCCTTCAGCTAAGATCATACAAACATTCCGTTTTCAACAAGTTCACCTTCTTATATTTTTTACTTAGCCTGCTGCTCCCACTAACTTCATCCCACATCTACAGTTCCAGGTGTTTCGATGTAGGAAATGTTTATAACACCCATAACTAGCTTTGTTCTCACAGTGGAGTTTCCGACGTTTATAATGAGTCGCTGTAGCGCACTGTATCGCCTTTAATTATCTGTCTAATGATGCTTTCTATAATTAACATCGTTATACTTCAACCGTATTTGTTATTTGATCGAACTTCGCACTTCGTGCTGTTACTGTTTTCACTTCATTTCTAACACATTCAATATCCGCAAGTATCGTGAAACGATAAGTATTTATTGGACGGTAAAACATTTTATGAAATAATTTGATTGTGTCTATTACTAAGATATAAAAATTGGGTCTAAATTGGGTCTAAATATAAAAATTGGGTATAAATTTCTTTACAATTTAATACGTTTTTTTAACATGCAAGTAAATAAAAACTTTTGGAATGACCAAAATCATGATTTAATTATTAAATTAACGTACGTACAACGTACAAGAAAGGTGGTCAAATTAACGGACATCAAGACGTAATGTATTACCATATAAGATAAATCAGTACCTACTGTTGCGAGAGGGAATGGCAATAAATCTTGATCCCCGCATGGCAAAAGAACCTAAATTAAGTAAATAAGATTGCTGAATAATGATTATCATTCCCATATAGCGTCTATAAGGCTATGAACAGACTATGAAAAAAAATTACCAATGTTCTTGGTATATTCTAATCGATGTATTTGTTTTTCTCGTATATCATGTTATTAAAAAAATGTTTCTTTGCCGTCGACATAGAAAGATTATTCAAGCTGTATTTAAAAGTTTAGATAAGTAACGAGAAACCAGATGAAAGCTGCGATTAAAATTACAAATATGTACAATTACTTGTATAGATCTGATTATCTTATTCGTTCTTAATCCGTTGAAATATTTCATGTTAGGTGCCTCTTCTATATTGTTTTTACTTTTTTAATGGCAATATTGATACAATGTAATCATAACATTCAAGGAATATTTATAAATACATATAAACATGAAAAGCAATAGAAACAAATTTTAAATTAAACACCAAATATCATATCACACAAAAAAAACCGAAGCACATTTAAGCAAAACGCGTAACATGATTATTGCTTAAGACATAAATCCTAGCCTAGTACGTGGCGCCCCGGTAACCCACTGTGGTGTAGCCTACAAACAGCGCTGGTAACTACCAGCCCGCCATTAACCCACGAATATGGACGACACGTCTGCGCAGTCGCTAATGATATTCTCAAATTATAGGCTACAAGCATCACATTACATTACGCTCTCA
>DWMF01001029.1:0-12443 GCA_018244815.1 Parelbella polyzona | reverse complement strand
GGGTCACCGTTTCTCCAATGCGGATAGTTAAACGTGTATTATAAAAGAAGTTCGCATAGAAACTAGTTAGCAGTTTCCAAACTTGAAATATAGAAAGTATTTTCAGTCGCATTTTTGTTCGGAAAACTTTTGCACAAAGTTAGGATTTTAATGAACAGCGACACCAAGCAAAAGGCAGTTGTTTTAATCAGTTTACTATAGACGTTTTCTTCACGTTTCATTTGCTTTCTGTTATACAAAAATATTGTTATCATTATACATAATCTTATTATATTATTACGCCGAGTTGAGAGTGTCATAATTATACTCGTATGTCTCTGCTTACAGACTCGATGTGTGTCTTTTAAATTTCGGAGACTTCTTACTTCCCTATCAGTCATTATGAGTTTTGGGTGCAGAAACATTTTCTGTCGGCTTTCATTTATTTTAAAATACTATATGCGTACTCGTGTTTTCATATTTGTCGTCGGTTTTACATAAAAAAACACAATAACGGTAAAACTAAAAAAAATCATATTATAATACAATCAAACATCATTGCTGAGCTTGAGCTTGATTGCATTTAGGAGTTCATTATTAGGTAATCTTAAGAACCTTAATTAATTTGCCATACATTATATTTTGTATATATAGCAAAATTTAAGAATGTCCATTTCATATCCTCACTTCATATTTTTATCGGAACAGGACAAATCAAATTGGTCCATTGCAGGAATAGATAAGGCAGTGGTTCCTTCGCAAGCAAAATTCAAAAGTAACCTTAAATAACCAGGAACACACCATTTCGCTAACAATTCAGTAATTCACGCTCGACTAATTCATGGATTCGTGCACTCACTGACAACGTTGCAACATGCAAATGAGCTGATTTGAAAATGTAACCCTTCTGATCCTACGTAGATGAATGTTACAATCACTACAGTAGGAGTTTGTTGTTTAATAACGGTTAATGATTGCTTATGTGACATCGTCATCGTCATCAGCCAGTTTAAGTCCGCTGCTGGACTAGCCTGCCTTGAGAGCGTTTTCGCCCATAATTCCCACGTTGGGCATGTGGGTTGGGGATCGCAGAGGACGGTTTGTTTCACCGCTTACGTTGCTGCCTATAGGCGGCCAGGTCTTTAAACCGTGCCTAGTACGGACGCGTCACACTGCGATCTGCGAAGGTCTGGTATCCCTGGGTAAAGGGATGTATTCCTCCTCCGTTCCGACATACATATTATATAATATGAGTTTTTAATAATAATTTGTTATGATTTGTAAATGACTAATAAGTTTAGATTTTAGCTTTTCATTCCGTTACTGAACATCGAACTTGTAAAGCAGATTTTGACCATGGCCAACAATAGAGAGATAGCGAGCTTGATTATGAGGATAATGCTATGACAAATAGACAGACGGCTTTCTAACTACTAGTAATGAACGAAAAAAGGGTTGACGATGTTGAAAATGGCATGTCAAACTTTGAGAAAAGTCATCTGACGATAAGTGACCTTAACAATACCTCGCCAATCATTTACAATACTCCCCAGTACATTTGAATTACAAATTACAACTCCATGCACAATAAATTTAACTCGCCAACACATTTGATGGTGATGAAAATCAACTTTGCACACAAATTGATAATTATCAGTAAAGCTACAAAATCGTATCAGCGGTAATGAGAATTACTTATAATATGTGTATTAGTTTGAGTAATTATGATTGATAAAATCAACACTAACAGTAGATATAATGACTGTCTCTTGACTCTTATAAGGCTCTCTCTTATAAATTTGGCTGTCATAAGGTAGCTATTAAACTACTGTCTTTTTCGTCCTTCCACAATCACCTTCGTGGAGTATTTTCACAAGCGTTGCCGTGCTTTGGAATGCCAATGACTTCCAACTTTTACATTATTCAGTCATAAATGAACAAACAGATTATAATATATTGTCTGTTCATTAAGATTTACAAGCATTGGTCACAACTTCCAAGTGTAAGGTAGGATGCAGAGCACACAGCTGGCAATATCAAGTTAGAATTCGACCGACTAATTCAGTTAAACCCGACTAATTAGTCAAACGCTATGTACCTCCTAGCTTCTCAAATCGTAAAATGCAAATGCCTTAATTTTCTGTTTATTACAAAAGCTTAATTGATGTATTGCTTTGTTAATTTAAATGTTTCTTGCTTTTATTGTGCACTTATTAATAGATATGAAATTACCGAATTGAATGTGAAAGCGATTGAAAAGAATGTTTTAGAAAAAGTCAAAGAATTCTCTCAAATAAGAAGTCACTTTAACACAGCTGTATCGCCTTATATTTTTATTGTATTGAGATATTCCATTTTACTATTTCAGCGTAATTTACTAAATCTCAGAAAAATAGTCCTGAAACATTTTAAGCCGAATCACTTCTGCCAAGATTTTTATTCGAATTCTTCTCAACAGCCTGGTTTGAAATGGAACTAGAGTGTAAAGAAAAGCTACTATCTTTTCGAAGACTCATTGAAAATAGATAAATGATTACAACTTCGAACTCATACACTTGTAAAAGTCAGACTTATACAATTGTATGATTAGGATATACACACTTCATATACGTCTGACATTGTGAGTATAAAGGTATTTAAAGGTTTAGTATTAGTTAGCGCGGGCGTTAAACAAATCCATAAGATACAACACGTGGTATTAATAGACGGAATACTAATTTAAAGACGATCGTACGATAAAAAATATCGTTTATACCAATATAAAATTTTCTCCAATCACGAATACATCTGCGAATTCGAAAATGTACCTTAAAATCACATTATTGTCTGTGTCGCAATTTAATAATTCTTACAAAAAAAAAGTCCGATCGTACGATCAACTTTTTAATTGGTCGAACGTAAACTCCGGTGACTGAATTATTACCGTTCTCATAACGTCGCCAATGACATCCATATTACAATCTTTTGTAATTTCGGACGGAAGAATAATTTCACAATCCATAAATTATTCTTACAAATTAATAACCTTTCCATTGACCGTATCGTATAAAAGACCGTAAATTAATTATGAACAGCGCGGGCGTGTTATTGCGTTTTTACCACAGATCACGTGTGGAGCTGAAAAGTTCCGAAATCTAATTATCGGTTCACTTCTCGACTTGAGTAATGTTAAACTTTGTTTTAATCATATTACAATCCTTCAGGGATCTGTTATCTTTTAAAAATAATGTTACTTTTGTTTATAGACATAAGCGCTAATAGAAGAGGCACAGTTTTGTCGCAGTATTAGCGAACCTCTCTTGACGAATAATATGTAACATACTCCAAAACTTCTCCATAACCAAATTTATAATGATCAAAAGAGATCTACATAATATACTATACTATATTTTGAATACCTCGTTTGTCGAGCGGTTTTAAGCGCGACTGTTGACAAAGATGTCTTGAATTCGTTCCCCAGCGCAGATACCATTGAGTATTCTTACTGGAAATTCCTATTGGGAGTTTAAA
Organism: Parelbella polyzona; assembly: GCA_018244815.1. Classification (NCBI taxonomy): domain Eukaryota; kingdom Metazoa; phylum Arthropoda; class Insecta; order Lepidoptera; family Hesperiidae; genus Parelbella; species Parelbella polyzona. Next base: position 8,954 of record DWMF01001029.1, on the reverse strand, counting down.
ATCTGGAATTGTGTCCAGTATACAACGTTAGGCTCGTTTCATATTCCAAGATGGTCCGTATACCATCACAAGTGAATCGTGGAGATTCATTACACTCTTTTGCTACCTCTTCTCTTTTGCTATCTACATCTTCGACGAATACAATGCATGATGTTATTTTAATTATATAATATTAGTATTCAGTTAGTAATCCTATTAGTATTGTTTATATAATCTATTTAAGGTCATAGGTCGTGCCATATCTATTAGACACGTGTTCTGTGGTTAGCCCAATATAACGCGACCATTAACAAAATTGTTCTGTTTTTACATGCTATTCAGGTTAATGTTTTAACGAGAAACATTAATGTTAACGACACGTAACGCACGAATTATGTTTATTGTAGGGATGCTACGGGGATAAGTTTATCGGGGTTGGAGGTGGAGATTTTAAACAAGATTTAATGAAATCGAATTCGGAGTTGATGAAAGTTACCGTAATTGTTGACAGGAGTAATGATTAATTTAACAGCTAAGAAGATCTCGTCGGTCTAGTTGTTAAAAGCGCGACTGCCAATCAAAGTATTATTGGGTTTTTCTAACTTGGAATATGTACATATTATGTTAATAGTTTCATCTCTATTGGATTGGAAGATATAACTCGTGAATAGTGGGATTACAACTCTACGCTGCCTATCCCTACGGGGATATATAGACATGGTATTAAGTTATGTCATCCTCAGATAGCCTACCAGTGGTGAACAAACTCCATAAATGAATAAAGCAACTGACGACTGTGTTAATATTAATGAGTTTTATTCCGACACTGTTTGCAGTCGTTCGGATTGTGTCAACAAAGCTCGGATATGTTTCTTCGTACTACGTTTTATTTTCCTCGCAAAATATTGCGTTAGTTTCATTCTGTTATTCATATGTATACCGTTTGTGGTACTAGACTTTTTAAGCTTAGACCGAAATATGATTTAATTTCAATATTAATTTGCTGTAAGTAGATATTAGATTTTTTAACTTGTCCATGAATATGATTTGCAGTTCAATATTACTTATTAACTGGTAAATTATTTTTACATTTATTGCTATCAACTGGGTGTTATTGATGTTTTATAGATTGTAGTCTCTTTAGTGTTTTTCTATGAATTTTATATAACGATTTTAACAAGCTGTGGGGGTCTAATTAAAGAAAGAGCATAGCGGTTCTGTCGTCTATTATACGTAATCATATTTTCATATAGCGGCATCTATTGAATTGAATCGTCCACAATTGGAACGGTAAATAAATATTGAACAACTAACAATTGGTAACAATATTTCACCATCAACCGAGATTGCTAATTCATTTAAACGTTGCTGTATCTTGTAGCGTGTTATTTTAACGTCGCTTTTAGTTTAATCATTAAGTTTCTTAGATGAAACTTATTAAATTAACCACCAGAAACTGCATGGACATTCATTTCTCGGTTTCATTAAGCGACGGCCGGCGTGAATTGGTAAAGTCGGTTAAGTCTGGTTTCGGTCCACACAAGGTTACGGTTATCGTTTTACTTTTGGCGATAAGCGAATCAATATATTTGCGCAACTAGCAACAAGTCACTAGCAACAAGCAACAAGCAACTAACAACTAGCAACTAGCAACAAGCATCTAGCTACTAGCAACTAGTAACGCGCAATAAGCCACAAGCAACAGAAGTTTCCGTTCGTTTGTTAGCAAGAAAGATTAAGTTAAAGACAAGTCGGAATTTTATTTCATTGAGCATCATAACGCTAATTTATTTTTAAATATAGTCCAGAATCTTACTATATAATTAAACTCTTATATTCCATAGCGTTTCATTACTCTGAATTAATTTCGAATTATTTCTTATGTAACTTGACCTTTGAAATGATTTTTTAAAGTATTTTATTTTCTTATGTTGTAGGGTAGGTCCTCGTAATGAAATATTAATTATTGGATTTTGCACACTAATTGTTTTTATTGACATATTCAGTTCCCAAAAAAATAATGCGGTACATTGTTTTTCTTATAAATACATATATTATTAACATTATTATTATTAACAAAATCTTTAACTAATATCATTAATTCTATTTTTGAAACATAGCGGTATGTAATGAACATATACATATATAATAATCGGGCACGCTTTGTTGCAAATGCACTCTCTGGTCATCAATGCAACTTGTACCTAACTCTAGTTTTGGTTTAAACACTCATGACGCTAACGAGTCCTATATTCAGACGTATTCAAATTAAGTTTTTCGCTGCAAATTTTTTCGACGTTTTCAGGACTTTGACGGCATGTGTTTCAAAAGGAATTTTGGCGTTGAATGGGATATGGAAATGTCAAAAGAGCCCTTAGCTTTGTGAACGTTTGTGATAAAGAGTGGATTTAATTACAAACACAGCTTCACGGATCTTGCGCTTGTAAAAATTACAGGTTTACTGATTTTCTTTGTATAATCCACGTGCTCGTTTCGATTATTTTTTCTTCTTCCAAAATAATTATTACACTGTAATTTTTTAAATTGTCTAGTATATTATTGGACTGGGTTTTAAGATTTAACTACTCGAACATTTCAATGACTACTTACGTTTTCAACTTTAATGCACAATGTTGAGTCGCTACTAAAAGTTGTATATTTGTTTTATAAAACATTATTATTAACATGTTGAAAGTAACACTCGCGTCTAGAAACTTCTATGTGTAAATGTTGTATTTAGTACTGTGTGTCATATCCAAATTATTGGCGTTAGGTCTAGAGTATGCCAATACACTCATTAGACTGTTCCTAATTTGCAAATACGCTGCAGAGCCATATCGACATCTGTGTCCGTGTCTTCACCTTCATCAGTGCAAGTGACAAGCGGAAGCTGCTACAGTTTGAATAACACCTCAAATATATCATGTTCTTGTTTATTGTGGTGAGAATTAGTAGTACTTACTTTACATTGTTCCTTATTACGACCATACATCACTTCATCGCCACGCCAGGTCTCTTACGGGGTAGGCAGAGAGCTCGTAGAGCTAAATATCTCTATTTTTGCAAAACAGCCCTGCTTCTTTCAAATTATTGACGTTTTGTTAAATTATCACAACAATTGCTTTTGGTTTTGAATTTTTCACACCAGAGCTGAAAATTTCAGTCCTCAAGAAGAGTTATGCAGTTGAAGAAAATGATATGGAACTATACTGACACAGAACATCAGTATTGTTTTAACAACTTAAAAGACTAGTCTGGAGCTAAATAGCAGTCCTAATTCCCAATTCAAGTAGCAATTCGATTGAGAATAGTCTATAGGTAGAAATTGTGATAAATTCAAGAAAGAAAAATTCAGTTTGTACCACTAAAATACTCAACACCCATTCAAGAAACAATGTAATCTATTTGCGAGTGAGCATTTCAAGCGAGCTTACACACGATTTTCTGAATAATGTAGCGTAGTGATATCTGGAACTGCAGACTCCATTTGACAGAACGACGGTGGAGTTTATGGACAGAGGGTGCTATAAATTCAATCGAACATTGACTGACAAATGTTTGAGCAATGAAGACTTTAGACTTTAAAGAACAAACACAAAAGGTTGATGAAATAATAGAAAACAAAAGCAAGACGTGTTACTTTTCTTAGAATTGATAAGATTCCATTAAGTGTTCTTGCTTACATTTAAGTAAACACTAATTTAACAGTTTATTTCAAAAATTTATTATCGCTTAGCCTTGAATATTGAGTACGGATACCAGAAGGCAGCCGAAATTCATAAGCATTATTAATATCGTTAATAGATCTTTCGATACTCCTTCACACAGTATTTACTAATACTTCATTTTAAAATAGTAATAGTGCGAATCCTTACAGACAATAACAGCAAATATGCTTTTATATATAAACAAAACTTAGATTACTACCTAAGTTTTGTTCTAACTTGGATGATAGGAGCTCACACCATCGTTCCCAGCAAACAATATATTTTGGTACACAAAATAGCATTTAAAAAAATCTGGGTATAGTATAATACTTGGAAGTTACAAGCATCAGATTCTTGTACCATCTTACAAACTTAAGCTATACCAAATTAATGATGAAGCTTGCATTACTTCATTAAAGGCTGGCGAATTATACCTGACTAATTCTGATCATCCTCCGCTGCTCTCTGCTTCTAACGAGCTGGCTTCAATTAGAATGCTTACGTTGCTAATAAGCTTTTGCAGATATACATCCGTACCTTAATATATTTGGTTTTCAGTGATAAATTAAAATGTTCGTTGTACATATATGGCAATAGGCTTACCACCTCTTCCATTGTGATACGTAACAGCAACACACGAAACGTGGGAGCTACTAAGATTGTTTAAATAAGGCATGGCTAGCGACATCAGTAAGTTCTTACTTGCGAGACTGATTGTTTCTCAATAATCCGTGTGCCGATTTGTCAAAGAAAAACAATTCATTCGTTCTTTACACGCACATTTCCGAAGCTACTTAGAAGAAATGAAATTTATGCGACCGACTGCAGAAAATCCAAGATTACAAAGGTATTTTCCATTTGAAAAGATAAATCGCAGGATTTCGGGGATTCCACAGCAATATTTGCATAACGTTTTGCATTACGCTTTATCCCCATCCCTTATTTCGGATCATATTAATACTGACATTAATATTAACATTCTGATTTATTATACGACATTCAATGGCAGAACACTTGAAAACTCGACAGCATTTTCAGCTTAATGACATCAGTAAATCGTTAACAATATCGCTTAACACTTCGAAGAGTTAATAATTGGACAAGTGGTTGAAATTTATGATTGAACATTGTGGTCTTCCATTGCTAACATATAAGACTTTTAGAGGCACAATAAAAATATAATTAATTAATTATAGATTTCTAGAATACTCGCAACATATAAGTATAAAATATTTAAAGCGATGCGTAAAACTATGTTATCACTCTATATATTTAAGCAAAGCTTTCTATCTCGAAGCAATTCTAGAACATTCTCCATATACAAATTACGCTTTGTTATCTGTATTTTTATCAATATCTTTGATGTTATATTAGAATTTTATTGGGTTATTATCAACGACATTGTACACTAACGTATCAAGTTACGCGTAAACATATAATAACATTCATTCGTATGTTCTAAATAGTTACTTCCAATTGATTGCTTTATAAAACTATTTCGTTACGATATATATCTCGCTTCAATTGACGTTGCTATAGCAATCCACAAAAATATAGCCTCTTCTATTAACATCAATATCTGTAAGGTCATTCGATCAGTCAAGCGAACATTATCGCGTAGAAACATTTACTAACGCTGGCCTATTTTAGTAGGAGACCTTATTAAGTAAAAATTGTATTGGTTGTACACATTCTATATCTAACAAATTCAATTTTAATTAAATGTGTGTTGTGCAATTAGTATGGGAGCAAAGTGGAATAACATTTAACTAGACGGTACATGGCTGTCTTGCTCGCGTTATGTTACCCGCCCGAGTCTTGAGTAAACTTGTTATCTACGAGTGATTCTGGACCGTTTCTCTACAAACAAACTGTTCTTTGTTACGGAGCCCGCCATTAAACATGCTACACGTCTTTATGTTACTTTTGTTGTTGTTTCGTATGACTTAATTCACTGTAGCTAATTTGGTATGAACTCCATACGATAGTCTTTCGTCTGCCTTCTTATATGAAGAGATTTAATGTGCATTGTGCTGTTCATTGTATTTCCTCTGTGCAATTCAATAGATAGAGGCAGTATGTCATAGATTTCCTACTGAATTATATCATTAACGTTTAATATGCCTATCTGTTATGTTTCCACCTTGCAATAGTTGAATCGAAATTGTTCAACTTTGTTATACGAAATATCTATATGTATACGAAATATGTATATTATATATAAATATGTTCTACGAACCACCTATTCCATGGGACTTAAACGTAACTGGTGAAACGTGGGGGTGTAGTACACCCCTCTGCCTACCCCTTCGGGGATTACAGGCGTGATGTTACGTATATAAATATGTTTATTTATTTTTAAAGTTAATCTTTAAAGTTGTTAAATTTTAGAGGATAGAATGCACGGAAGCTAGTTACGTTTTTGCACGAACTGTGTTACTTGGTCCTGATTATTATTATTTATTTATTTTATGCATTTTATTTTTTTATGCATATTATTTAATATATTTATTTTGTTAATTATATATATTTCATTTTTTTTGTTTATTTTATATATTCGTTGTTGTCGTTAGCGAAGGGCGGACTTATGGGCAATTGGTATTTTCTACCAGTACCATTAGGTACTATAACATAAAAAAATAATTCCAAAAAATCGTTTCATTGTCCGATAATAATATTATATACGTTGTATATGTAACTATAATGAGTTAATTTAAAGCTGTTTATGACATTTTCATAAAGCATTTTTTCTGATATTGAATTATTTTATTATTTTAATTGCGGCAACAATTTACGTGCCGAACTGTACAATTCAAATCTTGTTTATAGCAGACCGTTCTCTTCATGTCGGTTGATTGTTCAAACAGAAAAGTGCTTTACTATTTTAAACCTTATTTCAATCAGCATAAGTAAACACAGAGCTCTCGTGTACTGCGTTTAATGAACGAACCGGTAATGAGATCCGGATCCATCTCGTTAGAGGACGGCAGATTGTAACCGCGTTTTCGATTTATTTGATTTACCTATATTAAATATTGTGTTATAAAATATAATTTTACATTAACATGAAACATGTTGTACCCACTTATAAAGTAGGTAGTTCTAAACTATTTTAAAAACTTTATTATGCGTTCTATATAATATACAATAAATAATAGGTACATTATACAACACATTTATACGAAAGCTTAACGTGTTTGATCTTAAAAATAACTTTATCCTTGATATAAAATGAATGTTTGTGAAAAAAATTTGAGCTTCCCGCAATCATCATCATTATCGTCATCCGAATTCGGTTCGTAGCTGGACATAGGGATCCCTCAAGGGACAACACTGAGCCCGGTCTTCGGTTCGAAGCATAGCCATATATTTTGTAAGTACAATACAGAATCTATCAAGGATAGTCAATAACAGCCCTCGATAAATCATAGTATTTTGTTTGCTCAATAAGCTCTCAATCCCGTTCTGATTGCACAGTAGATTCGAATCCGTACCAGGTATATATATGTATATAGTTTACATTGTCATAATATACATATATATTATACAATACATACAAGTATCCAGATGTTACGTTAATGCGCGCACTTTAGTTTTTACATTTGGTATTCGTTTTAGAACCTGTATTGACTATGTTGTTCAATACATAGTGTACCTGTCTGCAAAGCCTTTCGGCCAGAAAAAAAGTTTATGTGATGAGCACTAACATTTTTTCCGTGGCCGTTCGTATATGTATACTATATATTTAAAGGTATTTGCATAAGTATATTAACGTAGAAAACATACCTACTATCTCATCTATAATCTCCGAAGGAATAGGCAGAGCAGTGTAGTACACTGCCACGTTTTATCAGTCACGTTTTTACTCACTACGGTATAGGCGGTGAGTGTATTGCCATACACCAGGCACAGATTTAGACTCGGGCACAGATCTAATGCCAGGTTTAGTCGCCTCTCACGACATCCTGTATCCTGGCATGGAGTCGGGGGATGTATTCTTTCTCCACCCCGACACGGACAACGTTCACCTTGTAGTGCTATAAGAACGTTAACATAATAATGTAGTGTAATGTAAAAGTAGGATATTGATACAAATGGTTTCAATAAATGACCTGAACTGAATGCTGTCAGTGAATTGAACACGTCTACTGTAATGTCGTCAAGTGCCATCTATTATTGAGTTACACAATTACCCATCATATAATGAGTGCATGATATTTCTGGCAGTGCACAAAATTGGAATTTTTTGCTGTTAAATTATTATGGGAATTCGAGATTTTGTTTTAAATACCCGAAAGTGTACAAATTTTCACGTTAGTAGTAAATTCATTTAGATATTTATCCATTTATATTGTAGTGTATCGTTTCGTAGTATCTATATAAGATTTTTCCGTGTTGCTAAAATATATTCATATAGTAAATTGATCTGACATAATTCACTTTCGACTATCACGCGTCACCTTATCTAAATTAAGCTAATCAATCAAGCCTGTCTCCACCATTCAGGTCAAGATAATGAAGAACACGCCCACTTCAGATCAATTTTCGGTCGGCTATTGATACGGGCTAGATACATCGGCGCTAGTGATATTGAACTCTATCTCGCGTGAAGTATTAGTTAAATCTAATTCATCTACATCTTGATTTATACAAATAGACGAAAAACTTGTTAGGAATTATAAAGAAAAAAGGAAGAAAATATAAATCTTCATATACACACTTATGTGCTGATCTAACACATGAAAATTATTGGCGCCAAATTCGCAGTTGAATGATTTCTCCGCACAGTAAATAAGCGTACAATAATATGTAAATTGTGCAAGATAAGAATAAATATTATACATAAATATTAGGCTCTTATTGGAGCATTCATTACACTTACGTAAATCTGAATATGCACATTACATTTACATAAATTACGTTACATAATAACACATATTTGCTCAGAAGATAATACTTCTCCTATACTACGTCTCCTATATTCCGTTTGTATGATATGTGTTCATGTTTGTATGCGCGTGTGTGATTGTGTGCTTAAATAAATATGGGTATTTTGTTGTCTTTGTGAATACATGTTTTAGATAACAGGTACTTCTTATATTATATTTCTAGTATATTTATGTTACTTTATGTAATAATGTTTAACGATTACATGTTCTCTTGTTCTTATTACGTCTACCTCAGTATTTTATCGTCATCCATGGTCGACTGCACGGCAGTGTCGCTAAGCATTAGGTTTTCCCTTTTTAGACCCTAGTGTTTAGGGCA
>DWMF01001028.1:0-12451 GCA_018244815.1 Parelbella polyzona | reverse complement strand
CGGGTTCTTAATAAATCTAAATAAAATTTGTTATAAATTCTATAGTAGTTTATCAATTTCGGTCAAGTAAAGTATCGCATTAACACCTACAAGGGCAGAACTGTACAGAAAAATAAATTTAACGTCACAACCTAGCATCACGCCTGTAATCCCCGAAGAGGTAGGTAGAGGAGTGTACGAGTAAAACACTTCCACGTTTCACCAGTTACGTTTAAATTCCATGGAATAGGTAGTGAGCCCACCGGGCACAAACCCTGACTCCGAGTCACTACTAAAAAGTTTGAAATTATAAAAATTAAATAGTACCCGACCCGGGATTTGAACCGAGGGCCTCTTGTTCGGCAATCGCGCTTGCAACCACTCGACCAGCGAGGCAGTCAACATGACAAATTAGACGTTAATGAATTGAACAATTGCATAAAGTGTAACTTTTGTGAAAATAATTTTAACAACCCTATTTTAAAGTTCACATGTATGTGAGTGTTGCCAGTGAACGTCAATAGTGTATTGATATATTAGCTATATATCATTTTTAATCCTGTTGCTAAACAACAGCCAATTTGTTTACAAGTTATTAAAATTGAAAAATTCATGAAAAACTATTTTTTACGAACTGTTCAGGCCAGGGATTATTTTATTCAACTCTTTTCTTTTATTTCATTAACAACATTTACAGTTCTTAGAACATACATACATACATTCGTCCACATACATTCTTCACCATACAGTGGTCCTTCAGCCAGTTACGGATTTACATTTTATAAATAAATACATATATTTATCAAAACATCAACATCGCGAATCTTAAAACACATGGGATTCAAACAATTCGCAAGGCGAGAGTTGGGCGACACTGTTTTCTTATTACATTATCATATCAAAGGATTAACAGATCTTGAAGGAACTACGAACAGCATTCCATTAGAGTGTGCGTCAACCCCTACACCATTAGAGCATGATAAATGGATCGCGAAAAATCTCATCTAAATATTTAATCGAAAATTCCCCCACACTACGCACTGGGCATTCGTTTTGTCGTAGATGTACTCGTCTATCTGTTTGTGGAGATCTTTGTTGACAATTCCTATTCATTTATATACAAGTAGCAATACATTGTTCTGGAACGTTATAACAAGCTAAGTTGTAAATTATTTTGCATGAAAGTCTAATTTATGTTATTTTTTCATTAAAAAGTATGTCAAAAAAGCATTATGTTTCCGAAATATAAGCTGCCGCTTTAGTGACTATTATTAGAATCATTTCAATCATTGAACTGTCAAAGCGTACCGGGCAGAGAAACAGACAACGTATTAACGTTATTTTAACACAGTTACGAGAAAAAGCTAAATGCCAAAGACATAAACGTTAATACGCAAAGCAACGAATTTTTCTTTCAAACTGCGAATAACAAACTTTGCACATTTATTCTCCACATTACAGATCTCCACCTGTCGATTAAATAACGAATCGATTAATTTTTACCTTAATTAGATGACTTGACAATATTTAAAAAGCTCAGCATGGTAAAGCTTTGCGTAAGGCATGTATGTAGACCGCTTTAGTAATTATTGAGTTGAACAGAAAAAAAAAAATTATTCAAATGCCACATTTTTCTTAGCCAAATTTTTTGGCGTATTTAAATTTAAAAACGTTGAAAAAAAACGAAAGTTGGACATATCATTGAAATTCGATCTGAAGAAATCTAACTGTGGGGTGGGTCGTTACCGCCAGACAATCGGATTTGAACACGTTTACCCTGCGCTGTGCCCTCTACGTGCGTGCACAATTGAGCGAAGACAAGTGCATGCGAGTGCTGGAATGCAGCGTGGCCCGTGCGCTGGGGAGACACCCCTGCGCCACGTGCTATAGGGATGGGTAGCAGCTTCAATAACAGTATTTCTTATTCCGTCATATATCAAATATGCCGATATCAAAATTACACGTGTAATTTACGTTGCTATCATATTACAGTACGTAAGTAAAAATATGTAATTAACTTACAAAATGTTTTTATTTGTTTAGTTATCGAATTATTTACCTACACAAATAAATTTAAAGTGACGGACATATTTAAAGACGATGAAACGGAAACATACCTGTACAGAAGTGTTGCTTATTTGAAAAGAAGCCTCTTTATCTATGCGTACTTTGATACATTCTGCTATTTTGTGACTCTGTATAACGACATATATTTCATAGATTAAGTTGTAGACTTCGCTACAATCCGCGGGAGCTCAGGAAGAAAGACCTAATTTAGGTATGAAACCAGTCGAACTCTCCTGAAAAACAACACGAATTAAGCCACGACAATTACATAATCACGTGTCACTCACGAGACATTTAATAGCAAAATAGATTGATATATTCCAGATTATTGAACAGGATCTCATTACTATCGCCAATAATACTTCTCCGACAGCCCGGCCGCGTTAATACCGCACCGAAACGCCTATACTTCCCCTCATTGTGTGCTCTGTGCATAAATCATTAGTTTGTTTTATTGGCCGCGAAAAGGGCAACATTTTGTTCCAGCATAATACATACTTTTATTGAAGCCCATTTATTACTTCTAATATTGGATATGGTAATAATAATATCGTTCTTGTGGTCCAGCAGTGGTTGAAATGTGACAGTATTTGTTTAAGTTTTAAGTTTGAATACTATTGAAGTTTTTAGGCTTAACGGTAAACAATATATGTTATAAGTTTTGTTATTTATTACATTTATTAGTAACATATATGTTATATGAACGTTACAACTCACTGCACTCCGTCTACGCCTTTTAATGTAACGATTCCAAATTTCGCACAACATTTCAAAATTATTGTTTACATAATTTGCTTTTCTCATAGTTGATGTAATTTCTTTTTATGTAATAATAGACAAATAGATAAGAAAAGGCATAAAATGTACATATATTAATGACAAGAAAACAAAACGGACAACGTAAAAAATTAATTTGTTCTGATTTTAATTAACTACGACACTAAAGTCCTTAGTTTTGTGTATCATAGGCTTGAGAATGTGCCATCACGCCTACAGTTCCCGAAGCGATAGGCAGAGGAGTGTGGTACACTGCCACGGTCCAACAATTACATTTACTTGCCGCTATGGAAGACCTGCAGAGTCTATTGCCATGCACCGGGCACAGATCTAGACTCCGAGTACCTAATAGAAATTCTAAATGAGAAAAATTCTATACTACCCAGCCCAGATTTGCGCCCAGGTCCTCTATGGAACAGGTGTTGAGTCTATTTCCATGCACCGGGCTCAAATAAGCTTGAGAAATAATTGAATAGTTCACATGTACACTACACATGTATGTACATACACGATGTTACACTAATGTCCCTAAGGATGGGTCTCTCTATTTGTATGGACTTCCACTGATTACAATCCTGGCAAAATTCTTTTGACCTTTCTACTTTATCTACATGTATTCTATTTAATACATTTCAGTGTTTGTCTTTAAGAACCTTCACCTTGGCTTTAGATCTAGTAACATGTGTGTGATAATGATAAAATACCTCAAATAGAACTTCAGTCCTTCATGTTATGTTAATGTTCTGCAATGACTATTTAATAGTAGATAGATAGTCTGTTTTATAGTTTGTTAATCTCATAAAAATAATCTTACATCTTCACGAAAATCTGAACCCATATTTTACATTTAGCTACTTAAAATTGCAGTCAACTGCCAAAAGTTAGAACCCACCTGAAAGTCAAAATTAAGTTAATTTCAATCAAGTCGCCGCGAACTCGGAAAGCTCCGAACTTTTGCTTTCGAATCAGCTTCGTTTTTTTAATCTTCTTCAACGTGCCTTTGTTATTAAAGGAAGCTTACTCAGTAACTCTTCAAGGCACTCCGTATAATTTTCTAATTCCAGCCCTATGCCGTAGATTTTACTGCATTTCGGTTTCCCTAATGCCAAATTGCTACGTAAACTTCGCCTTCCTGACCTATTTAGCCGGATATTGTCGGGGTGGCTGTTTCAAATTTAGAATTCGACACTGAATTCCGTTGTCTCTTTCTATCACTTAAAATAGGAACGAGCCAGATTATCTATGGTAAGAAAAGGAATATTGTTATCATTAAGAAACTGTAAGCATGGGCCAGTTCTTTTACCATTGTTATTAATAATTCGTCCTTTTAGAATATTCATTTAAAATTGGAATCCATCCATCCATTTAGAATATTCATTTAGAATTTCGTCCATTTGGAATTAATATATATTTAGCATTTGCAAGTAATGAAATTTTCCTAAGTTGACTTAGACGGGCGTTGATGTTTTACGGTAATTTTGAATAATGAAACTGAACTGTCAAACAAATTAAACTTATATTTTCATCAAATAACAACCCTTACCTAAGTTTTTCCCAGCTTTCCCAGCTTCCTAATACAATTTCTTTCTAATGGTTAGTCGGTTGTATGACGGATCGATCATGCCCGTGGACACAGTCCCTGTTCCTACCGGATTTCGCTGCGGAGGCTATATTCACGGATGGGTCGCAAAGCGCCTGTAAATCACTTAGACGGACGACGACGGGGCCGGCAGTTAAAGTTTCTGTTTTCATTCACGAGGGAATGGTAACGTAACGATAAGAAATATTTAAATGGCTAACCCTTTTTGAAAATATAGAGAAATACCTCAGGCTTCGAGGCAAAACGAATTTCAATGTAAATGTTGTGTTTTTTTGGCTCAATTTATAAGAAATATTTTGTGTTAAAATGTTTCAATAAGAAGGGATCTAAAATTGATATCAAACATGTCTACTTTGTAAATGCTTACGGGAGGACTTGTCTAGAATCTATTGTATTCTTTTTTTTGGCGCAAACCCGACGAAAAATTCAGAGGACTTTTTTACCTAAATTATTCTTTTGTATTACTATTTTTTCTTTTCAAACAGCATAGTGTTACATATTGCTACATGTTCATCATGGTTATTAGCGTTCTTTAAATTATCACCATTTCGTATCACCACTATTACACAAAAGAGGCCTATGTCTAACGGCGGAGGGAGACAGACTGATGATAATGATGATAAAATAAAAATCATTTCACTTTTAATTAAAAATTCGTCATCAACAACTTACTATTCTACTGTTGCGCGTGTCTAAGGACCATGAGCTTCAAAATGATAAAGCTTAAGACCAGTAAATGCTGGCTGTCAAACAAATAATTGATCAGTGTATTCTAAAATCATCATTTTAATTCCCATAAGTGCGTAAAGGGAAATGCACGGCAAAACTATTTCCTAATTGGTTAAAGTGCAAGCAAAAAGTGCCCTTCGGTAGAGTTATTTATTGCAGTTACTTTTGGGTAATTAGGTTACCTCCAGCGGGCCGCTCGGGAGCAATTTGTCAAAATCTCTTACCAACTTTGTTCTGAACTCCGTCGTCTCGCTTTATTGTGTCTAGGGAAGTGAGAAAACCATCACATAATATAATCGTATAATGTTGCAATGATTGCTTTATTAAGCGATGCTGTATTTAAATGCACTATGTAACAAATGTGACATAATGCCTGTACGAAGAGCTAGACATTGGATTATAGTACATTCTCAAATTTACCAGTTACATTTACCTCACACCACGGAATAGAAAGTGAGTTTATTGCCATAGATCCAGACTCTGGGCACGGAGTCTACTAAAGAATCTAGTAATATTATCTCATTTGTGAATATATCGAAAAGCCTGGTAAATTAATTGTATTTTTCAAGTCTTCTTTGGTTATTCCGTTTATGTCCTGGGGTGAGGAAAGCCTATATAAATTCCTGCCGATGTTGCCACAATGAGTATACGTCAACAAACATTTTTGCATAAGTGACATGTTAATATTCTGAAGATTAAAGAATCTTTTTGTGGGGGTTATAAGAGATAGCGGCAAGGAAGCAACACCGGATGGGAAAAACTGACTTCCGGTCTCGTCGTCGGCCTTCGGGAGGCATATATTTACGTATGATACATAGTTTAAAAGCGTTAAATGTGTGTGTATGTGTAAAATATATTTCGTATAAAAAAATATTATTTGGTGAAAACGAATAAGTTTAGTATAAAACTAATCGTTTCTTAAAACATTCGCATCAGTAACAAAAATATTTTTATTCTAAATTTTAGATGCAATAAATCAGAATTGTGGGAAATATTAATGTAGTTTTGAATAGTACTAACAATTAAAGGTTAGGGGGTCATTACGAACGCTAGCTTAACATAGAAATGTTTACATACATGAAACACACGGTTCAGACTCATGTGGCATCGGCGTCAACTTCGTAATTAGATAACAATCGAGCCCGACTGTATGTTCGTGTCCGACTTTACAAATGAACTGTACGTGTAGATACACCCCTTCCTGTCCGAACAATGTGTTGACATTCGAACGCTGTTCCAATAAAACGTAACGTTTTAAATCGATCTGTAATAAAGTAGAGTACCGTCATGTTTCAGTAATATTATTATAAAAATGTAATAAATCAATAATGACAAGCCCAAGACGTTCGAAAAAGAGTGTTAGTCATTGTGCAGTCCAGAGCCTAGACTGGGACTCCCCATCTACAGCAACGGGAACCGTCAAGCGAAGATCATCTTGCCCAGATAATTCACCAAGACACACAGTACAGATACACGAAGCGATATTCGAGGCTCAAACACCGTCAGACTCCGGTAGCGGAACTTCTAGAAGTATTGATGATGATAAGACTGATTGTCTAGTAGAAGTGGAACAAAGGATATCATGTATTATTAATGAAAACAGATCTTCCCAAAGTAATTCTGAATGTAGTGATATTGATATAGTAATTGACAGTATATTAGATAATCCTTTAGACGAACATATCGTGTCAAACACCCAGAATGAGCTTTTGGGAAGTAATCGTAGCAAAACATTCATTAGAACACATGCACCCACAACTTTGGGTGGAAAAGATAAACAAGCTCAACCAGAAAGGTCTGTTCTTAAAAAGACTAAAGATAGAGGTCTTAAGACGCCAGCACCAATAAAAAAGCTCAATAAAACTTTAGATATCGCGAAATCTATCCCTAAGTTACCAAAAGAAGCAACATCATCACAAGAAAAATCTAGTGTATTACCAGTGTATAAAAGTACTATACAAGAAAGAGGCAATGATTTGACCGCATCTAATTCTAAGAAAAAAGTTACTTCGAAATTAAAATTGCCATTTTCACCAACTCGAACCATGGATAAACCGAAAATAAATTTCTTTCAAGCAAAAGGTAATCAACAAGAAACTAAGCCATCTCCTTTGTTATCATCGCCCGTAAGAAGGACAATTTCTAACGAATATGTTAGACTAAAATTTGCTAATGACACTGTTATTCGGCGAACTATTGATGGTAAGCTAGTACCTAAAATAACGCCTAAAATACAGTCTATAATACCGGAAAGCCCAATAGATAGTGAAGATCCCTTTTTAAATTTGAGCCCGAACAAAAAATATACAGTAACTCTTAATAATAAAGTAAGATGCGACAAAGACAATTATGTAATATTCGATCCACATACCGGGTTTAAACCCGATGACAGTCCGCGACATTCCAAAAATAATATAAAATCTCCAATTGGTGATAGATCGCGAATTCCTTTAAAATCACCTATCGGGGACGGCATCATTAGGAAAACAGTGAACGTAAGTGATACAGACAGTGGAATACTCTCTCCTAATTCTCCTATAGACACGAGTGACAAAACTTCTGCGTATTATGTAAATGCAGCTTCGTTCAGTGAGGTAGCGAAAAAAAGCGTTGCCAATTTGGACATTACCATTGTGGATGCTGAAGTTGCGAAGAAAGCTGCTGAGCAAATACAGGTGAGAATCAATATAATTAATTTTAGAGTCACTATTAATAATTATTTTATGCTGCCTTCAATTCATCCCGGCAGAAAAAGGTGCAAGTAGTAACAATAAAGTAATATCTTTATCAATGGACTTTATCAAAATTTTATAATTTTTAGTCAGTTTAGGTAACCTATGTATAAAAAAGAATTTCATTTGATTCAGGTCGCACATCGTAGCGCCATCTGTGTTTCCAGAGTAGAAACTTATGTAAAGTAAATGTGAATCGTTTCTTATCAGACTTAAGTTGATTAAATATAATAACATGTTTTTATACGCTGAATAAAAATTATTTATTTGACTAATAATATACAAATGATTACCTTTATGTTTGTCACATTGTCTTAGTTCTGCTACTGCACGCTAGATGGCGCTTTCATCAAATCGTATCATCGCTGTAAATTTAGTTTCGTACAACTTCCCCTTCATTTGTTTAGTGCTTTCCCTGTTATATATCGCTCGACAGTGGCGCATTATTCGGGAGCAATCGTGCAGTTAATTTCTAAATGGGTCCATTTAGCGAAAATAACGCACGGTGCGGAGCAAGTGCTTTGCGTATACTTTTGTTGTCGTATACCTACCCTACGATGGTTACGCGTGCATTGATGTCGATAATTATTTCTGATAACAATGAAATTATTTCGCTATTCAGATTAAGCGGTTGTTTAATGTATCCATTAATACAACCTCGATTAATTGATGTTTTACTCAATTATCATTTGCGCTACCATAATTTTATAATAAGTCGATTATACTTATAAGTACATAAATTACCTGACACCTTTTTGCAAGGTCCGTCTACTGATTATTCCATAATATGTACGTGTAATATTTTCACCTTTAAGCGTGCATTCCCAAGAACAAGGGGTGAGTCTATTGCGATATACCGGGGATAAATCTAGATTGCGACATACTTGTAATACAAAGAATTCCAAGTTAGAAGAACCAGATTCTGCCCAACCAAGGGATCGAACCATACGTGCAACAACCATGCAATTGTATATGACTACATGTAATAATATTCTTAATTCTCTTTAGGTCCTAAAACATGCAGGTCTAAGTAGCAGATGACACGCAGGTCTACATAACAAATGACTACTGCATTTTCATCAGTCCGGCACATGTTTATGCAAGTTGCGTTTCGTATTAGAAACATGACACGTTTCTCATTACAGGCAGACAGTCCTTTTGTAATAGTAAGAAGTGCCGCTACTTTCACTCTCGCATTCTTTTAAGGGACCGTAGAGGTTAAAAAGTTAATTAGTTCATTTATTAATAGACTACTAATTAGTTGAAGGTCACCTTATGGCGACATGTTACCTGAAATTCGGTAAAGTGAGTAATTAAATTGAAGTGAAATTTATGTTAAGGTATTTCAGGTTTTATATTAACCCTTAAACCACAGTAAGTGTTTTTATTCGTTTTATATGGTGTGCTTAACAAAGAATTAATAAATATTAACAAATTGTATTTCTTTAAATTGTTGTTGTATAAAAGCCAGTATACGTTATAACAGTCTTTTCATTATTGTGAAACATAATGTTTTTAATGATCATTCAATATGAACGTTTCATTTATACTATGTAAGTTTTTAGCCTGTAGGTCCCAATTTAAATCAGTCCTAGCTCAATGCAACCGTAAATGAAAATAGAAACACAGACAGAATGAAAACTCCAGAGAAGGGCTAATGAATACACTTCAAAGAGTGGCCCGTAATTACTGTGATCCTCTTAACTGCATTCTCTTGCACGTGTTTTGTTCGTTCCGAAATAATCCGGGTGATAATAATGAACGAGGTGTACCATCAAAATCGGAAATCATGTTTTTATAGAATTTGTGCTGCATAAATTGATTAAAATGAAATTAAAAACGAAGTAGGTTTGAGTTCTAATATATCGGTGTCGTACTATGACGGTTCTGCAGTCTTGTGAATGAATTATTTACCTACATATGTAAGTAATTATGTGTGCAGACACAATTCAATCATATGTATTTATACCCACGCAAAGTTTAATACTAAAGAAACAATTGTATTTGTTTTCAGTAAGTTTAAATATATTGTGTTTAATTATGTTTTGGAGCTTTATGTTGAGAGTTTTAACTTTCGTTATCATGTAATTGATAGTGTAAAATGTATCTCTAATCATCTTCTCACACGAGCGGGCGACTACGAAATGTATTTCGAAGCGTTCTTACGTTTAGAAAGATTGCAAAATTTCTCGAGACCTGTTTAATAACTATAGGGTGCACTAATCGCCGGATGTGCAAAATGGGGTGTGAAACTCGCAATTTTCAACGAATAATGACAAGTAAGCTGTTATGTGGTATCTGTTTTAAACCTACTATCGACTAAATAGACTGCATACATATAGACAACATAGACATAGACAATGTATATATATATACCTACATATATAAATAAACAGTTTCCTTTCAGTTTAATTGAATAAACTCAATTATTGATTCTCGACCGTTGGCTCACTACGTTTTAAATTAATTTCTCCATTAATTTCATACTAAACGTAAGATACTAAACATACAAGCCGCTATGATAAGAGGTCTTACTCACTGCACGTGACGTATTTACACGTTAATAATCCAATTCATTTGTACATCACACGTGAAAGCGGCTTCAATGAACGACCCCAACATTGACCAACTGTTCTCATATAAAATAGATTAACGATCAATAGTACAGTCCGAGCTAGTCATCTATTGTCATTATGACCGCGAAGTGATGTGTAACGGTCAAATGAGTAGGTGTCAGAATGCATTCGTGGTCTCATTTGTAATTTAATGTGCAATCGCCACGCAAATCACATTCGATGCAGCCGACCGGTGAGAATCTCAAGCCTGATTGCCAAGTCCGCATGACTTGAATGCGCAAGCACTGTAAACAACTATAGGAATACAGACTTTCATGATGGAATATAGAATAGTGCTACGCATAATTTCGGTGCGCTATGGTCTATAAAACGGTCGCCTGTCTATATTTTTGCATAGCGCGCCAATGCGCGTGGAATATTGAATTAAATATTGTATTATGTGGTAATAAAGTAATTCTCGGTAAATAGTTGTGAAAGTGTTGAATTATTTTATTAATGGTGAAGGGTGTTTTAATTAGGTACATGACGGTTATTATAACGATAGGAAAAATCGATTTTGTGTGGTATTGCTAGTTTGCGGTCTGGGGATATTCAAATAGGAAATCTTAAAATAGGTAACCTTAAAATAGGAAATCTGGGGACATTAAAGTAGGAAAGCTGGATTACATTGATAATAATTAAGGTGTTTAAAAATAAAATTGATGATGATAATGCCAAAGGTCAATGTGAATAATTTGAACATAAAATTAGTAGAATTATGTGAGTATATATTTTATTATATTATTATGAAATTTTACCGCATATGAAATTTTACGGCATTTGCCATGGAGGGACGGATAACAGAGCTGGTGAGTCATGGGTGTTGCACTACACTCCTCTGCCTACCCTTCCGAGAAAGTATAGTGTTATGTTATGTATTACGGGATTTTCATTAGCACAAATAAAAGCAACCACCGTCCATTGATTTAGAACCAACCTCGAACAGGATTATAGTAGGTACTATTAATGTCAATCACAGTTTTAAAAAAAACTGGATGTATATGCAAATTACGGACTTTAGTCAAATCAAGAAAACGAGACCTCGTTTGAGGCAAATTGGTCGCTGAACAATTGAAAAACATTTTGAATGCGTTTAGATCTGATGATTAATTAATCGTTTAATCAATTTCTAACCTACAATTATATTTTAAGCACGGATGTATTGTATTATCTAAAAGCGTGATCGACATTCATTTAGACGATCATACTTGTACATATTAGATTGTACAGAGATCAGTCAAAGGGCGTTTGTGGATGTTTCCGAAGCTGCGTATATCGAAAGTTGTGTTGTATAATCGCTTTTGTATTTTCTACGGGTTGAAGAAGCTAATGGGTGTTAGGGTGGAGCCGAGGCGAGCACAAACAGCTTTACCGCGTCAGACAGGGACCTGGCGTTTTGTAAGGGCCCTTCACGTAAACGGGTAAGCTCTTTATTCTCATTTCGCCGAATACTTTTGATATAAATGTAAATATTATTACTTAAATAAATTTAAAAAATGGGTGATACGGGTGGCTGAATGGTTTATTTTTAAAGTTGGTTTTAAAACTTCAAATAATTTCAAGACAAGATATTTAATACGGTAGTTATAAGGAGCTTTGAAAGGATAGCGATATTTAGCGTTCGGTGCTCTCTGCGTTCTCCTATGGGTGTTTGGCGTGACGATAAAAGGATAACTCATTTCAGTTACATACTATCAAACGTAATAATTTTTCCCCGCGGATATAAGTGCTTAGATAAACTCCGAGGCGCGGAATACAAACACTTGCCGAACGTTAGTCAAAGACCCAACTCTTCGCGAGGGCTCTTCACACAAAACGCTTTTATACTCAACTTGCCGTGAATGTCATTCAATTTCGAGCCGCAGAAAATGACTTCGACCATGTGGGTTTCATTTGGCGCATCGGTTTTTTGAATCATTTATTTAAAAGTTATTTCATTGCACGACATTAGC
>DWMF01001027.1:0-12454 GCA_018244815.1 Parelbella polyzona | reverse complement strand
TTCGAAGCACCACCTGTTGGGCGCTTTACCTTACAAGAGCTTTGTCAGGTGGCTCTAAAATACATAGTTTATTAGAACGATTAAACTTGGAAGCAAGTAACCAATTTCAAGCTTAAATAAATCCACGGCAGAATCGATTTCATCGGCAATTATTTTAACAATGCAGAAGTCGATATTTGCGCCACGGAACGAATAGGTATGAACACTTCGGTATAAAAAAAGCAACCAAACGAACGGTATATCGATATGGGTTGCGATTAAAATCATTAACATGAATAATTATTCACAGAAGCCGCACATGTAAATTGAATTTGAATATTTGAATATTAAAGACTAGAGTATTTGACAGTTACTCAATCTAAATACACGCTTTACTATATTAGTTATATAACGTATACGTACAGATACTGCATGTAACTACCGATAACTACCGAAGATTTTTATACTGTGGTAATCTTTAAATAATAATAACATATTTCTAACTTTCTTATATCAGACTTTCATTGAACAACATCAAAATATACGTTACACAAGCTTATACAATTTTACGAAAACCCGGGCGGAAGACTAGTCTATAAATAAAGTATAATGTGTGATCGAATCTTTTAAGAATGTTTTTGCTTCCTTCACTGAGACAGTAACCGGTATCTCGAGATTCACATACCACTCGTTCGATATAAATTGCTGAAGTTTTTAGAGCACTGAGCTTTTTGCCGCTCCCCATCGAGGCACTTATTACTTACTCATATTTATCAACATGTCCGTTGCGTTCATTACATATACTACACATATACTATGACAGATGGAATACCTACTTGGCATTTTAAAATGATTTATACAGTATTGGTGTGCGCGTAATAATAAGCGAGAAAGGGCAAGTTTTAATAGTTCGGAAGTTTAGATATTAAAGAATGATAAAACAAATGAATGAATGATAAAACAGATATACAGAGTCAATGTTGGTGAATGCCGGTACCGAGAGAGACCACGACTCGACTAACTTGATTAAATAGGTTAATAGTCACCCATACCCAACAATGAATATGAATAAAAATTGCATTTAATTATGTAATGAAATATATTACGCGATAAATGTCGAAGCTTAAATATATAAAACAACATATATTCGTGTCAGTGTGAAGGCCTAAATAAATATAAATAAAGTCAGTCGCTAACTAATACAATTGCTATAGACGTACTCATTAAACCAACTTCTGTACTGAGTCAACTACAGCACAATAATTATCTCACCCGTCTGCCGCGCATGTGATCCATATCGCGTGTATAATTTCTTATCGCACGCAGACTACATACTTCGTATTTATACTATACATAAACAGGAATTGTTACAAATGGCGATGATAATGAATCGATATAAACTTCGATATGTAAATAATGTCAGTGTGTAATCCAGCCTTTAATTTGTGCTGATTGGTCAATTAAGAAGAGTTGAAACTGAAACTCGGAAAAAGTTTATGTTCAGCAGTGGGCTGAAACGAGCCGGTACTAATGATCATGACAATGATGTAGTTGATGTTGATAATAATGATGACAATGAAGACGATAGTGAAAATTATATTAATAATGACAATTATGATGATGATGACTAATAGCATAAGGTGTCTTTTTTTTTTCTACCTTTGTTTGATTAATACACAATGGACGTATTACAATGATTAATGGGATTCTAGATTGTAATATCGCTAGGCAGAGGTTTTTTGAAAGTTCGTTTCAATAAGTTGATCGCGTTAGACAGAACTTCTAAATTACAAAACGTTTTAACCTAATCCTCATGTAGCATCGCACCTGACTCACGTTAGGTAGATCATAGAGCTGTTCAGGATCAGATACGCTTATCAGTTGCAATGCTAGTATCGCAACAGATGATCTGTGAGGTCATGGGCAACTTCTGTAGTGAGTCCATAAAATTCATAATTAATATATTTTGTGTTGCTGTTTGACAGGTGAATAGTTGCCTGATCTACGTGGTCAAGACAGGTGATTCTTGGTCTCCAATACCTATATGTATATTACTTTCACATTGCAATCAAAGAAAACTTCGCTTTAGAATATTTCTTAATCTATTAATCAGAAGCTAATAGGAAATATAATTTAGGTATGGCAGAAAACAAAACCGAAGGCCGACTCCACGTCGACAATGATTTTGCATCCGAGAACTATTGATTGATTGCAAATGAACCCCAACCATTAACATTCATTCAATATCGTTAAGTGTTTATCGACGAGCGTTACGTACTATTTCTTTCTACTCAAACAAATTCTATATTACAATCACACTTTTAATTTATTTGAATTCCAACACACTATAGACGTTATGGGTTATTTACTTTTATACAATAGTTTTTTAACGAGAACCGCTAAAGTTCTTAATATTTATTATTGCGTCATCACGACAGATCCTTTATAGGTTAGGCATTTAACTCTGAGTGCCAAACATTTCTACACTTTTTTTATTGCATAAGCTGACAGTCAAGGAAAAGAATCACCTGATGGCAAGCGGTCACCGTCGCCTCTGGACATTTGCTACACCAGAGGCATTACTGACGCGCCGCCAGCACTAAAGGATTCTGTTGAGGCTTTTTTTGAACTAGCACCACCTTACATATCTAGAGTGCTTCTTGTATATTCATCACTCTGTTCATACAAGAACGCTGGATTCTTCATTATCTGAAACTCTTCGTCTTAAATCTTGGTTTTCCTTGGCAGCTGCATCATCATTCATTTGTATTTGCAGAATCGTAGAGAAAAAGCTCTAAATGACCAAGTAGATTAGAATAGATTTGTGCTCATCATGAATCATCATATATCTAAACAATTTCCTGAACACGTTAGCGTAATGTTTGGATTTAACCGCATTGTGGTAGAGAATGTTCGAGGTAACTTACGGAGAGATTCCAGTTTGCGTTTCTACATTTGATTGATTGATTATTAAAACAAACAATTGAACGAGTGAACGTTATGCGTAAATGTTGTTCAATAACGCGAGATGTTTATAAACAATGGATTCCGCGAAAGACCGATACCCCGCCAAAATAATTCGATTTACGTTTCATGGCATATTACTTACATTCTTAACGTCTTTAAAACTTTACATCCTGAAGTTTTTCAGTAGCTTTCGATTGTTGTTGATCGAAACGTTTTGCTATATTAATTTATACACAAATTGTCAGTTCAAATACCAATTGCGCTACTCAATTCAAAGTTATCTCAATATATTGGTTGATTGTTTTTTTTGTATCCAAATTGTATGGTAGAAGTTTTAATGTTTCTATTATGAAGTAGTCGTGAATTGATTTGGTTCCGTTTTTGCCAGTCGGTTTTTTGTATCATCACGACTCATTTTGTACGTGTGTACGCGTGTTTTTGACATGATATTACAGATGCTTTCAATATTTTGTAGTTACTAAGACTTGTTGCCTGACTAAGAAACTACCTACACAACTTCAAATTAAAACGAGGTGTAAAGGTTTTAATTGCCGATCGGTTTGATTAATACGTTTACAGACAAGTATGGATTTAGTTATGTCATTTTTAAATACGATTATTCATGCTTTATCTGCGCCCAAACAATGTATTTTAATGTTTTGATGTTAGGTACTTTGCATACATCATTTCATACTAAAACAATAGCTATTAATTTTCATACTTATTTGTTTAAGTAACCCATTTCGATTTGGAGTCTTCGCTTTTCACTACCGAATTGCATATTATGTACCGTTTGCCGAATTTGGTAGGCAGACACGAGGCATTCCAACTTAGTCCTTAAGAACCGCAACATATCTGCCTGAACGCCTGTACTATTGGACAAAATGCTTATCGGTTAGATACTATTGGACAAATGCTAATCAATAACATGTGTAATGTTCCTATAAAATTATAGTAATATTAAAAAGAACACGAAATGATACTAACAATAATGTTTGTTTTTTATGTACCACAAAGAGGGTAAAAACGAGAGGACAAAATTTACAGGCAAGCGATGTCACTAGTTCAGACTATATTCGGATTTACATGAGGTCCTGCTTCATAAGCAACCGGACTTCACGAGTAACCGATTAGTTCTTACGGCAATAAGGTAATTAGATACCACAAACTTTAATTACTTATTTTACTAGTAAGTCTTCGCCGCGACCTCACAGTGATGGCCGGAAGCTCATGATGAAGTATGTCTATTCGTCGGGAAAAACATGTGTGTTAACCTGTTATATAGTTCAATCACGTAATTAAAAAAAAAAATTCCTTAATCTACAAATGTACCTACAGCGAATGAAAAATCTTTTCAAATTAGAGCTTAGGTAAGGTATTTTGAAATAAGGTGACTTTTTATTATTAATATATATTTTATTATTTTTATGAATATTAAACTTAATTGGTAATAATTATTGGCTGTAGTGTACAGACGGTGTAAGATACGTCCAGTTGTCATCTATGAGATGGGCTGTGCTGTTCCCGAAGGGAGTAGGAAATGGGCGGCTGTCAGACCGAGCTAAACATCGCCCTGTCAACGCTGGCCAATATTTGTCTTCACTGTAATTGCCGTAATTATTTGTGTTGGATATACTACCGTGTAACTGGAATTGAAAGGTTGCAATTGCAAAGTCTAATACGAAAATACAAAATCAGAATAAAGTTGTGCTAAATTAATACATGCATTATAATCATTACTAAAGCAAGGTTAAAAGAACACACCGAAGTGGTTTCCCTTGACTGCAATTTTTACCTGTACGCAATATATTAAACGTCGTTTCATTCTAATATTGAATAGCCAATATAAGAGTAAATAGAAAGCGTAAGCTGTAACAAATTTTGGTAATTCAAAATAATCTTCGGAGATATCCATGACAATAATATAAGTATAAAAATTGTTCAAGTTAATGTGAATTAATGAAAGATGTTTATGTACGTACAGCTACGAACCTGTACGAGAAGTACCTGCTTATAATTTATGTACAAAATGATAAAGTTTTGGAATCGCAGATCTATACGTAAATATTTGAACGGTAAAGGCTAAATAAACATAACACGTCTTATATTTTAATACTATTTCCATGCCTATTACGCCTGTCTATTCTTCCAGGGTAGAACAGTTTTTGAACTACCACGTTTTATAAGTGAAACTTTAATCATATTTGCATTCACCTTCATAAATGTTACTATTACAATAAAATGTTCGTAAAAGCAATGAGTTTTTGTTTGTTTAAAGTAATTTCTTAACTTTTTCTAAAAATGTATTATGTTCATACAGATGAGAAAAAAATACTCAAGATATGTTTATGTAAAAGAAATATTAAACAATAATCTCGTGTTTGGGCTTTTATAAAGAGTTAATTGGAGATGGTCTGCGTAGCCGATGCGCTACCCGAGGGAGAGCATTGCAATGAACGGCTGTCAGTCCCAGCGGCTAAACACCGCCTTGTCAGCGCTGGCCAATATTTGTCTTCAGCGTAATTGCTGTAATTGCACGTCTTTGAGATACTGCTACGTGCTCAGAAGAGAAACGACGTAACAGCAGTCGCTGATAGTACAAGAAAGACGCTTATAAACTACACATAGAGCAGATATTGCGAAACAGCTCGTGTAATAAAGAAAGAATATAAAGCAACATGGAGTTTTCCAGTTGCATCCGAGCATGACATAAAACATCTTTAAATATCTTCTCTTGGACATTAAGCTGCCTTTTGTTGATTTTTCCCAAGACGTTGATAGCTTCAGCACATAAATACCAATTCTTGGCTAATTATTATGTTTAGTTAATGAAATTTATTATTAAATTAATTAAAAAATGGTTTGCTGATATTGTTTAACTAACAATCATATAAAACTGCGTCCAATTATACATGGTGCATGATATTATCGTAAGTTAGAATGTGTAATAAACATTTGAAAACTTAAGGCTCAAAGTTTCGTCAAATCTATGTGCATGATATGTACTGTTAGTGATCATTTATTAAGGACCATAGGCCTTAATAAATGCTCAATCGCCAACACAGATAAGACGTCCTGAGGCTCTTGAAATGTCCACCTGACAAGTGGCTGTAGCGGTAATTGCAGAACGTAAATTTCCGACAGCCAATCCCAGTTCGTAGATGACGGGAGATTACGTCCGATCGCATCTACTACTGAGCAATGTTTCTGTTCATTATTTGTTATTTTCTACATGTCGGCTATATAAATTGTAACTATGTTTGTCGGTCGCTAACATTCGCTAGATTTATAACTTAAGCGTGCTATCTTTGGCGTTTTTATTGAAAATATTCATGAGTTTGTATTGTAATTTCTAATCTGATTGTACGTGATATAATATATGGTGTAACATGTAAAAATAGGACGCTTAGAAGATACGAGATCGCTTTTGCCTCTACCAGTAGATTGCACGTATCGGAAAGCAGTCTCTAGGAGAGAAACATATGAAGTTCGATAGTTTGAACGGACCACGTGCATCGCTTTGTTCACGTCAGTTGTTGTGGATTAATATACCTTATAGTTATGTGCTGATGACCGATGTGTTGAATAAGTCTATAACTTTGTAGCTCCTATGTATGTATATACAACAATAGTAATTAAGTAAATGAATACTCATAGTATATTACAAGTAATTAGTAGTTTATACTATTATTATTAGTACATTATTAATTGCCCTCCTTTTGGCATCATTGAAGCTGTAAGAATTTCTACTTCTGTCTGTTTTAAAAATGTAGGAAAATTAATCTATTTCCTGTAGCAATAGCAAGGTTTTTATCACTTAGTCACAATAATAATTAATAACTATTCATAATATATATTCAGATATCATAATATCAAATAATTAAATTATAATAGTATTGTAATAAAATAGAAAGTTATTAATATTGCTCTTAGACACTCGATATGTAGGATAACTAACTTTAGTTTGAACAATCAACGACATTGTATATGCGACCTTTACAGTATCGCTGTTGGAAGAGCTGTCTCAATCTAAGCATAAACATTAAAGGAAATTATCCTAAATACTAAGTAAACAGCCGTGCTGGTGAGGTTTGCCAGTCAATTTCGCCAGCCTTCAGATAGAGTAGTACGAACACACGTTTACAAGAAACGCTGTCCTATCCATTCACCCCGCACCTGCAATTTAGATAAAATGGACGTAAAATATATAGATTGCGAGTATCTCTGCCTTATCTTCTGTTGGGGAGTTGTTAATCGACTGGTAACCCTGTCCGCTGCTTCTAGAACCTTCCCAGCTATCTCAAGGCAATCAGACGTGTATTTTACGATATTGATATCGGCTGGTTTCACCGTGTCTTTTATGGCTCGTTCCACTTTCTAGTCTTGAAAGGTCTAGCGTTTAGCTCAACAACAATTATTGCGTTTATGTGAGAGCCGTTCCCGTATACGTGACATCCTCTCGTATTAGAATGTTCGAAACTTAAAATCAAGTTAGTACCTACAATTTAAGATAATGTCCATTAGGAATTTTCGTTGATACATAAAAGGTACTACAGTAATATAATTGTGCGATATGTTTTATGATATTTGACTACATTTGTGGCTACATTTCAGCAAATAAAGATATTTCATTTCATTTCGTTACGTTTTTCTAGTGCAACCCAACTTTCAAGGCCGTTACTTTTCACAAAACATGGGATGTACTGAATTATGGCATCATTGCTGAGATATCATAATGCCTAAAGATACGGCGTACGGACATTTATTCGGTAAGATGTCTGGCAAAATTACTTTTTGTACTTTATTACGTTAGCGGAATATTAAAAAAAAAGAATTAAGTTCCGAATGTCCAAATTTAAGGGAGTATCGGATGCCAAGGCACATAAGGAATAAGTAATGTGCTCAAGTTCGGCAATAAA
Source organism: Parelbella polyzona (assembly GCA_018244815.1). Classification (NCBI taxonomy): domain Eukaryota; kingdom Metazoa; phylum Arthropoda; class Insecta; order Lepidoptera; family Hesperiidae; genus Parelbella; species Parelbella polyzona. The sequence goes on along the minus strand of DWMF01001027.1, from coordinate 4,589 downwards.
TCTTAAAAGAATGCTTTGGCCGATCCCAAAAGGATACTCGTGGAAGTATTCACCTTCTATTTTCCTCGTTATTTATGGGCCTATGCTTTACACTAGAACCGCGGGCCAAGTATAAAATGTGTAACTAAATAGCCAAGTGTTACCATGGTCATATATTTTCAAACCATCGTAAATTCCCCTAATGAAAATTAATGAGAAATGTGGTAGCTGATGCCAACGGACATTATCTAAAGTGCCTCTTTTTAAAACGCAACATCGAGGATCCAGAACTTACTTCAGTGTCTAATGAATATTTGGTTGTAAGTGTTAAGAGTCTATTATGTTTTAATACAAGGCTTTTGTAGGTGCAATATTTTCAATTAATATGAAATAATACGGACAGGTTGCAGTAGCTTTTGGAAGCTGACGCTAGTTTTGATTTTTAACATTAGGTTTCAGTAGTTAAATTGTTAAGATAATCATTGTCACTGAAAATCATATACGATTGTTTCAAAAAAGATCAGATTCGTTTCAAATATGAACACAATACTGCAAATTCAGCCCACTGTAATCCTCCATAAGATAATGTACGACGAAGTAGGTTGAAAAACAAACTTTCAGAATACTCAATGAAATATTCGTTACAAGTTAAAAACACAAAGTCTTTGTAGGAACTTTGTACGTCGACCATTATAGATACATTATCTTCCATTTGCCCATAATTTAAATCGAGTCTCTTTCGCATTTGCATGCTGCTAAGGCGTGTTACACACCAGGCGTTTGCCATCCGGATGCGATAAAGCGTATCTAACTTTGCTCACTACAAATTATCTAATGTGTTCAAATCATTTCATGAAATACTTCAACCAACGTAATTGAAATATCTTGGTATATAATTCTTCCACAAGCATTTTTGCCTATGATATACAAGGTGATATTGTGATATTAGCTTATATAGCGATGTATGTGGGTGACGTGCACATATAGCACTGTCCAGTGTGTATTGCACCTATCCTTCTCATAATCGTCACGTCGTCGGTGGCTCTCAACAGGGCGATTAGCTAATGGATTTCTCAATTTAATGAAACCTAAACTTTATAATTGCTTTTGAAAAGATAGGACTGAGTTTACTTTCTTTTTATCTTCTTTGTGGTGCCGACGTTTTTATATTGGATTTGGGGGAATAATCATTATAGTAGCGGGTATCGCAGGTAAAGTATTTTAACCATCAACAGAAACCACAAGATACATTTCATTTTACAATTATAGTGTGAGAAACATCCTCGTGGGTCATATTTGTATTGGATTGAAATTCTTTGATAAATTTCACATAGCTTGCATTAAAACCTACTTGACGACAGGGCTTTAAATTTTGAACTTTCTAAACTATTGCTTAAATACTATTTACTGTTTTTGAATGATTGTTTGTTATTTTTTTGAGTTACATCGAATAGTGTTTTGATTTTGTTTCATTCCTTTTTTCGTTAATCATTTAAGCTTGTATAGTTGAACGGGCAGCAATAATTGAGTGAAGGGTTCCGTAGGGCCACGTGACGTAGAAATCTTTTTGTTTGATCAGGCGTTTGTTGACAACGAATTCGTCGACATTAATCCCTTCACAATGGTACCGTTTTATCCGCTTCGAACAAATGACGGCTATGAACCATAGCAGGGGCGCTTCAGAGACTCCCAAGTCAATATTTGTTTAAAGCATTTTCTTCAAATTATTCATTTTACTGAGAACTAGTCTTATGTATCACAAATGTCACGTAGACAGTAAATAGGTTTGAAGCATACTTTCAAATAGTTTAATATTTATAAAACAAAAGTTCGAGAAATGTTTTTATCCGTGGTACCTGACTATCATATTATAAAAAAAGAATTCTTCAAATTATGTATGTTGCTTTAATACAAAATCCTTATTTTTACAGTAAAATAAATAAATATTGGAACTACTATCATGACCCTTTATTTCTAGATATAACCACAACAGCAGTATCTTAGATAGTGCGAGACACCGACAGTTTTAAAAGTTCAAATAAAATCCCCATATTCCGCGCCCTGCACGTATTTCTTGCAACTGGTACTGGAATAGCGCTGGAATTGGAAATCACGTACCAACATTATTTGTTCAACGCCAAGACCGAACTCCAATAAGTCTTAAAAAGTTCGGTCTCTTTCGAGGTGTCAGAATTCATCTGATAGGTATCATTGTCCCAAGCGGAGCTAAATGGCACAAATACTTCGCCTTTTTCCTTTGTGAAGATCGCTATGGTATGCAATGAAGGTAACGACCTTCGGTCTATAGGAATGTACGACAGTCGATATTAACAATGGAACATTCAACTTGGTTAAAAAGAAGGCACGCTTTAATTTGGCAGATATATTTATTCATACTTTTTAAGGTTCAGCTTCAATTATAGCGATATATATTTACATTTCAAGAGAAGGTACAAAATTAATCACAAACAATAAATAAGTTTCAACTAAGCATCTAACTTACTCTACACTGGATTTGGTCATCAAAAAAACCAAAATATATATATGCGGGTAGACAATATAATTTTGGCCTTTTTATGTTTTGCACTACAAAACGAACTTAAGATATTTAAGTACAATGTGGAAAGCTAACATGACACTTTAAAGAATTATCATTACGGTATCATAATGACAATGACAAATGAGATTTAATGAGACTGTTAATCTCACCGATTAATTTTATATGTATATATATTTTGAAACGGATAAATTTGAAATTCGAATTAAATTGAACGAACATTACATCAACTCGTTACGTTAATAATATTCCCTTAGACGCACCAAGAAAAATATAATACCTCTTTTATATTTTTACATTAAATGCTTCAAATATTTACAAGTACGTACACGTATTTTATTGCTGAAGACGTAATTATAGTTTCTAGAATTATTAAGAATTAGAGTAAAATATAACTAACTATTAAACCTAAACGACGATAAGGACTAGTTGGAAAAAACAGTTTTGTATTTACCAAAGAGATTATAAATTATAAGTTCAGTTTAAAGCAGCAAGGTTACATATACGAGGAAATGTGTATGAGCTTGACTCGCCATGTTATTTATAAAAATAATGAGACTAAAAAAGTTTTAAAATAAAATTTCGATTATCAGAACCGCATGTCCTACATTCACATCATTTACATTTGAAATATGAAGCATTATTTAATTTGCAATAATATTCCGTATCACGCCTAATAAATTGTATGTACATGTCCAAATTAAATTTCATAAAATTACGGTTTATTGATTTGTTCCTAACGTATGTACAACTAGTTTTTCTGGTGTTAACCTTACTGTTTTTCATAAATACATTTATAAGTACAAATTTCAATTTACAATTTACCTAAATCTACGTACACAAAAAAATTGTAATATAGTTGTTAAATTTAATATATCTGCATGTAGTGTCTTTTATAGAGTTCGTGTCGATAGAGTAACGTAAATCACAAAAAACATAAAAAAAAACTAAAACGTTTTCACTCAAACTGTTTCCATTGTCTTAATTTTTGCTAACATTTAAATTGTATCACATTAAAAAATCCATTATTTCACATCATTGACGAAAAGATCGTTTTTGTAGCGAAAATCTCGTCCGATACTTTAGGAACTCAGGTCGCGGTCTTCTAACGACAGCATATCAAGGCTGTGACGTCACACCACTACATCTCGTGATGCGGTGTCGTTGGTTGGGGTTTGCGGAGCAAGCACCGGTTGGAAGCAGTGAGTGGCGGGAGTGAAATCCTCGACCAGCTTTCTTTTAAGAACCGACGACGATCCTACATAAACATTGGTACCAGGAAATGTCCCTCTCCTTCTTCGCCTCCATACGATTGCAGCCAGAACAGCAAGAGCAAAAGCGACCATAGCTGACAAACATCCTAACAATAACTCCGAGTCAGGAGCCCGCTCTGGTACACGCTCACCTCTCATTGAACTCACTAAAACCGACATAAGACGGTCACCTTCTCGAACTTCCACGTCTTGCACACTTTCCGTTGACACCCGTTGCGCATGACTAGTGTCTATAGTCATGGTCTCAGACTTCTCGTTATCTACACCCGGAGTACGAGACACGAGCTCGACTTGAATATGATAAATTGTGTCCGGCCATAGAGACAGGGTGACACGCGTTGAATCCGTGAACAGATTTCCCTTTAAGCCTCCTCCATCAACTTCCCACGTTACGAGATACACGCCGCGCGTTATTCTCGGTTCCCAAGCGATTTCTCCTATGACAAGAACCTTTTGATGAATAAGAGATATCTCCTTCAACGTCCATTTATGTTCGTCATGGTTTGAAGTGTTAGTGTCGTGGGCTACCCAAGTTTCGTCGGGGCTGTAGATTGTAACGAGACCTTGCGGATCGACAACCAGAACTCTGAGCAATGCTCCTTCGTTGTTAGAAGGAACGCGAGTTGCTAATGCTTGGGTTTGGATGATTTGTCGCCATGGACCCTCTGCAGCACGACGCATGACGACGTAAACGAGTGGCGCTGGACGGGAAGCAGCGCGAGGAGCTGGAGGTGGCCAACGGGCGAGAGCGCCACTCACACGCATGACCCCTTCACCTT
>DWMF01001026.1:0-12456 GCA_018244815.1 Parelbella polyzona | reverse complement strand
TACCTTTTTGTTTTGTTTACGACGAAATATAGATATGTAATATCAACCGCTTATCCATAAATATGTACAATAATGGTATTATTTTACATCGATTTCATATCGTCATCAATTTAATTGTAACCTACCTAACTCTCTTGTTACTCCAACTATGATACATCGTATAACAAAACATTGCATATTTTATCAAATGAAAGTCCCATTAACGATCAGTGAAAAATAATTTAATTATATAGATGTTTAAATGCAAAAACGATTACATGACTTTATGAAGCAACGGAATGAATTGTACTTCGCGGCGTTCGGTTTTATGTAATCCGTTTGAAATGTTAGTGAGTTCATATTGGCAATGCGCACGAAGCAATATTGTCAGATCCAATTAACTAATTATTCATATACTCTTATATTGTTCGTTGCACAACATTTATTAACGATCGGCGATGTGAAGTTGCAGAAATCAATTGTTATTTTGTGAACTTTTGTCGATTGTCCGACTTAATTCGTACGTTTCATTACGTCGCGACTACAGATACGATCCTGATGAAGTACAATGATAAGACTATTATATCTCATCGCCGAACATATTTCATGCAAATTCTTACCGATCCGTTCTGAACTAATTATTAAATTTTATATTATTCAGTTGCGTATCCTATTTTAGAAATTGTATTGAAATCGTTTACGCGTTATAGAAAGCTTATATTAGTTATAATGTAATGTTACAACTTTGAATTTACAATTCCGTTGGTTTTATTTAGCAGCCGTTATTCATAATATGGTAGATCTAAATCAGGGTTATGGAAGGTCTGCTTCTAAATTATTGAGAATTTGAGATTTAAATGTCCTGCGTAAAATCACATTACACATTTCAACTTTCAATATTTCCGATTTAGGCGAACTACAAACACTACAACTGCCGCCGTCACGCGACTAGAAAATTTACTGTTTTTGCTGTGTCTATAAGCTTTAAAGTATTATTTGATATATTTCATTATTATTGTCGGCGATGTTTAATTTTTGTACAAACATGAAGGAAATTGTGTACTTGCGTCACGTTGAGAACTTAAAACAACGACCTTGAAACCCGTGTACATATAACGGGTGCAGAATATAGGAAAATGGGAATCTTAGGAATTGATTTGATGTACCCGTCTTGTATTGTAAATATCTATAACCGGTTTTTTTTTATATAAACATGCATTGATTAATATTTTTATTTGTAATCAGCGTAATTCGTAGTTAACAACTACTAATTGTTTTATTTTCGTTGCAGGTATGGTGATTGCAGTTTTATGGTGATGGTAAATTTTCACTCTATACCTTCAGCCGTCGTATCGTTCTGCCAAAAGAGCGTAACACGTGTTTGCTAAAGGTACAGTTATAGCGAGACACGGTTTTAAATCCAAGTCATGTGTTCCGAGTGCAATCTATATTCAGCCTTGAAATAATCCTATTACGGATTCAATCGACTGCAATCAGCCATCCGTCTCCATTCACAGCGTTCTCCATTGAGCCACGTCGAGATTTTAAATTTTTCTGCTGTTCCGTTTATTCCTAGCCGAATAGACTCGTATGTAAAGCGATTCCGAAAAAATGCACACGCCTAAAATTGTTAAGTTTCTAAATGTATTCGTTTGGTGGAATGAATTATGTTTCTCTGCTTACCCCTTCGGTTATAACAGGCGTCATATAACGTTTTTTTTATTCGCTTGATTCGTCTGAAATGTGCGAACTTTTCAAGGAATAATTCTTAATTAATCGTTTTAGGATTTCGTATACATGGCCGCAATAGATAGGCACTAGTCACTAATAACAAGACATAAAGGTAATCACTTTAATTGGAAATTCATTATGTCGTATAAACATTTTAATCGTTACACCATAAACTCTCTTATAGTTAGCTGGCTTTTTGTTGAAGGTAAAATAAAATAATTCACAGCAACTTTGTCGCTCGGGGATCGGCCGTGCGGCGCGGTTGGGTTTAACACTGGCCGGGAAAAAAAAAACTTTATAGATAGTGTAAAAAATGTTAACCTTTTTTTAATATCGTTTTTAGCGCTTAATTGGAACGTTAAGATTGATACTCTGCGACCAATGAGCGTACCGCGTAATTCTAAACGAACCGTGAAAACAAACGGGAAGAACTAGGCAAATGCGCGTTGACAGGGGTGTCTTGTTTAAATTTTTGTATGATCATCTTGACGGCTGACGGCTTGCTAAATCTGTTTCACGTAAAAAAAGACCTAATCATCTATCATTTTCGGCTTGCGATCTTTTTTATGTCCATAGATTAGTAAACGAACAGAGGACAGTTAAAAGAAACTGTCACTGTCAGTTAGTTAAAACATTACAGTTTGCTAATCAGACTATTAATTACTTAAATTATCTACACGTGTTCATTAAATTTGGAACCATCATATTTACTTTATCATCATCATCGTCCATTTTGCTCTGTAGGTACCCATCGAAGATTGCGTCCTGTCCCACTTTAAATGTAGAAGTATGTTTTATGTACCTACGTATTTGAATATTATTATTTTGTACGTTTTATATTTAACTGACATCCCTTAAATCACATAACTTCAAAACCGTCAGTTAATTCATCTCGCTAACAGTCGTTGCAATCGTACAGTCATTCCGCTCACCATCACCTGCAACGGTCTACCGACACGACACTTGAACGTACATACATATGTACACACCGACACATGTACACGTAAGAAACGTCGGATCGCTTCGGTCGGCTCGTAACTTATAATTAATTACTTAATCTTCGTGTTAGCCATTTTATAAGGTCACAGATGTAACCTATACCGAGCTTCCGCGTCTGCTTCCCACCTCCTAACGAGTGTTCGGTAGTCTATGCAAATATCAATTAGTTGGAGAAATGTTTCCTCGATACCCGCGGCGCGCTCGCTACCTGTCTCGATACCTGCGCGCGCGCACTCCCGTATTAATTGGTTGCATTATCTGAGGGCGCTACGTGATATGCTATTCACTTTTCTTTCATGAACTAACTACTACTAGCGGTATACACGGTGAATTCTCCCGATCGAAACTAGGAACTCTGTTACTATGTCCTCACACCAGATCACTTGCATGGTAGGCAGAGAGCACCGTATGCCAAATATCTCTTTCTTTACAGATCTGATGTGGTTCTATCTACATTAAACGGTAAAAGTTAAAGTTTAATAATAGGCGCACCACCATCTGGCACAGTTCTATCTCATGAGATCACGTCACTATTGCAATCGGGCCAGAATGTATGCGAATGACGCGTAGTCCGACATGCCGTTGAACATTACAATGGTTGGTACTATCTTCAAGTGACTTCAAATCAAATTTCAGACTCAGTCGTAGTCCAGATTAATAAAATACACATAGATATATGTATAACGACCGCAATATATGCATGCTTATCGGTAAGAATAGATGTATTTCATACCCAGTGCTCTGTATCTGCCCGCGAGGAACATGGCGTGAACTTGTAGATATATAGAGTTATGACAACATTTTTACCTAACACACTTCCGAAGTCGACTTGTTTCATATAACTGAAACAATTAGAAGTATTTAATTATTGTAATATACGCGTAATATCACGTCTGTAATCCCCGAAGAAGTAGGCAGAGGAGTAGGTAAATTTTTTACCAGTTACGTTTAGGTAAGTACATATCACCATGGAAAAGGGCAACGTAAATTATCAATAATAATTCAATAGTAGTAATAATAATTGTAATATACATATGCACATATTATACATACATGCAAACGTTATAACATTAATATGTTATATAATTCCATTAATATGTTAATTATCCATTCCATATCCATTAATATCATTAATATGTTCCATAATTGGAATACCGTGGTTTCTGAAAGAGCGGTTGACGTTCTCGCGGCTTCTTAGGTTGGCTTGTACGGAAAGTGCAAACATATTTCTTGTTTATAATTTAAATGAAGATAAGGTGTAACAAGTATTATGGTGGTAAAGCTAAACAGCGTTAAACGTGATTTCTAAAATAAACACGGCCTATTGCTGGAATTAAACGTTGTTACACGTATTTGTTCCAGTTCGGCTCGTTGCCGGTAATTGTTTGAATATAAACTTTGAATGTTACTTGGATTTTATCATTTTATCAGACTCTTTCTTACGAGGCTCGAACGAATCGCTTGGCAAGCAATTGTAGAAAATTTTAGTTTAAGAGCTATGTACATTCATATATATATATTTGTGATAAATATGAATTACGACATGAATGATGCGCTTTAATTACAAGTAAATCCTGACTCAATACACCAGTGGACAAGTATGGGGACGTATAGGTAATTATTTTTGGTTATTTTGATACAAAGATATTTTTGTACTGGAAAATATTTTATTATCTTGCTTACTGACATTAGCCATATAAAAAAACTTTAGCCGTCTTCCTTTTAATGTACAGTCTAACAACTTTACAAACGCCGTAACTGTCAGCGGCGGTCGCCAGTTCGATTCCCGCGTCGTGTAGTCCGCGCGGCGCGCAGATAAATCGCTCGACACCTCTGATGCTGTATACAATGGAGGAGAAAGTGTTTAAGAGGAAATATTGCCCGTTTGGACACTCGCTGCAAACATCGATGGAAAACATTATTCAGCAACCGCTGCTTAATTAGCGAAATATATTGCGATCAATAAGCAATTTATTGCTCTTATTGCGGTTAGATCTCTATACAATCTCTATTGAGAATCTGTTGTTTGAATGTTTACAATATTTATGCATATATTTCCCTGATATAGTTATTTATCTTAATATTTTGTTACATGTATTGAAAGATCATTATTACATTTTATTATTATATTTTTGCCTCGCCGATTGTAAATTGATTAATTATTTATGTCATTATACTTTACTATTTTTAATTAGTACCTATATAAAAACTTTATGATCGTCCAAACGCCTGTACACTAGCAAAAGGATAAAAGGATGTTTCGGATAACTATTACCCCTAATTCTAATTCGACTCACTCAAATCGAAACTAATACGATTAATCCGTAGCGTTTACGATGCTTTTAATTTTTTTTTTAACAGTTTTTTGTTTTTATTATTATCAATCGCTCAACAATTGTAATGTGGCGGTGAATAATATTCTCTTTGCCGTTGTCTCCTTTCTCCGCGCTAACAATAATAGTACAATAATAAATGATTTAGTTACAACGGCCGTGGCGGTTTTATCTGCGAATTGCAACTAGCAAAATCATTACTCACAATTACAGGAAAGAATGCGTCGCGGCCGAGCGGGCTGATGGACACGCGATAACTGCCGAACATAGAGATGCAAGAAAACTGATACAATTAAACAGGAATCTAGAAGACCCGGTGACTCCGTTGCGGTCATTAATCATGTGTAACGCGATTAAATTTCATACGAGACTTTCCTGTTAACCGTGGCACTTCACGGAGAGTCTGTTCATACAATGTACGATGTTAGGATTCTAGATCGAATATTCAATCTATAAAATCGAAAATTAATCATTGTCTTTGTATGTGATTTCTTTTCTTCCAAATTGACAATAACTAAGCTTTATCCTTTCACATCTGTTTTACTACTATTATTTAATAAATTTACAGTCCTGTTGTTACTATTCATTAGCAAATGTACGTGAGGTCATTTAAAATCACTATCTAATTCATTGTCTTGTTCAACTCAATGTAGGTATTGTTAAAATTTTTCAGTTAAGGTCATTTAACCTATCTTGTCACCTCGTTATTTTATTAGCCGTTCGTTTTTCAATTACCGGCTTTGATACCTTTTTGTGCAATTTGACTCGCTGTAACTCGTCGTTTTTTTATGTTTTCTTTTTATCTGTTGCAGTTACATGAAAGCCATTGTGGATTTTTTGCAGAGCTCTAGCTATGACTTAGTCCGCATAATTGCGTTAATTAAGTTTGATCAAATTAACCAGTGCATCAATCAATGAGTTATAGCCTACACCGTCACCATCACTATTATCAATCCTTTAATCTTTTTAGTAATGGACACTTTTGTTGTCACACAGTTCATATTTTAATCACGAAACATCAACCATGTTTTTATTGAGCAGGCAAAACTTTCAGACATGCACTCTATTTTTCTTCCGCGTCCTTTACATATGTATCGAACATATAAAAAATTTACAAAAGCACGTAATACGTACCAAATACTCATGATGCATTTCTCATTACATTCCCCATACACGTCGCACAATGGCACGTCGGTAATTACGGCATCGTACGTTATCTCCGCGTCCCGAAAGCCAGCTCGGTGTGATGATTATTCAAATGAGTCTCGAGTGCACATATCGTCTTTTAGACGCTACGTAGTTCCTGTAATGGGAACAAAGGTTCAAGGGTAAAGGGTTTAACACATGTGTTAAAGCCGAATTGATAAATATTCCCAATTGTTTCTTGTTGTTTCACTTCCTATTTTATTAACAGTGCTTTTGTTTGTTTCATTTTGACTTCTATCTGAATACGGATTATAAAATAATTGAAAGTATATACTTTCAATTGTTTTTACATTTGCTATTGTTTACGATATTTGTTTACAAATATCGTATTCATTGTCGTATTAAAAAAAATATATTCTCTGTTAATTATTTCATAGGAATGGGTGTTATTGATTTTTATTCTTTAATCTAGTTAATACAAATTTCAATTTTTGGGTCATAGTACAATTTAGAAAATACAACTTTTAAAATAAAACAATTATTAATTAAAATTTGATGTTGGCAGTGCATTTCATTAAGTGTTGACAGATTTAGTATTTTCTGGCCTACTACAAAATATTTAGACAAATAAGCTTTTAATGTGTAGGTATATTTTTTTAACTATCTAATGATTGTCTGATGTTCCAAATTAATATTGTTGTCAGCGCGGTACCGAAGCGGTGCTCGCGTCATATTCGCGCTGTCCGCGGTACCGTTGCTGCTACGTGACGCTAACGCGTAGCGGCCCGGCGCGTCGCACATCATTACCCGCCCATTACCTTGTATGCAGGATGTGGCACACTTTCGCGCTCGTCCGCTCGCCTATCAGGGTTTATTGTGCTCATTTATTTCTGTGTCTTAGATTCCTATCCTTGATGTCTTCATATGAAAATAGTCGGACTAAGTTTTAAAAATTATTAGCATTCGGTTCGCTTTCAGCTCTGTATTGCGAGCACGAGATGTTTGAGAATAATAATTATTATCCTATATTTTCTATCTCATATCTTGACATTTTTTTATCTTAATTTACCCCAATCGATAATGACGTAATATTTTTTAAACTACGGATTACGCGTTCCATATTCTCAAAAGCCGTCGTAGTAATTCAGTTACACTTATTATTTCTACGTTCCTCTTCCATTCTCCAATCGTTCGACAGTCGAGGTGGTTACCGCTTACGCGAGTACGTTAATTCCGAGTTCCGTAAAAGGTATGAATAATTACTCGAGCAAATGAAAAAGCGGTCGGATTCCTTGACTAAAACATGGGCTGATGGGATTGAAGATGCAGTGCATGATTTTTTTATGCATTGTCCGAGGGAGGAGTACAGGCTGGATGTATGAAGCAGGCCGCGGGGATGGGCACGAGGGGTTGAGAAGATGCGACGGCCGGCCGGCGCCGCGCGCTCGCCCGTCCGTCAGTCTCGCCGTGCCACGAGCGTGCAGCGGTCGTGGTAGAGGGGCTCGTGTCGCTCCTACTCTCCTTATCGACTGTTATTCGCGGTTTTCTGTCGAGAGCGCACGTGTCGCCGGCATTGGACGCCGCATTTACTTACGACGCTCACGCACCTGTGACAAATGCCATATAGTATTTGACGTGATGTGAAAGACCAGCTTATTGGTTCCATCGTTTTGTGTTTACATGCGAATTCGAAAAACTTGAACTCGTTTGACGAAAACGAGTGTGTGCTTTAGTTTTTTTTTTGTATGTGATGTTCTGATCAAATATTACCTTGTGCGTCTGGAGATTATATTATTCTCTCCAGTTCTGACTGAGGTTCCAATGCGAATTTCGGCGACAGCCAAGGCGTCTACATCTACATTTGGATGAAAGCCAATACCGCAGTTACTGAGGTGAGTGGATTTTGAAAATCGCGCCTGAAAAAAAGGTTTTTTTTTTGTTTATGAACGGCGTAAACTCGTACATTACGACGCGGCGTTATCAGTTACAAAAGAGTTGTTATCAGGACCGGCACATTCGCGGATTAATAACAATAATTATACAGTCCATTCCTGTTTACGATCGTCGCAGTCGTGTTATCGCGAGTTGTGACGAACACACCGCGTCGGATTTCAATATAGTAGGTGGTTAATTGCGTCGGTAGATACTTTGGTCGGTTTTGCTCGGACAGTTTTTGCCGTGACTGTGCTAATTTTCTTCGAACGGATCGTTGCTTTGGCAGGTTTTCATAACATTTCAGAAACAGTTTTGTACAGCTGAATGCCCACAATCCATCCGACCGTTGGTGCAACAAACACGTCAGTTTTTTTATTACCATTCCACATATGTATATTTTCTGTTACACATAGCCAGCCATACGATTGCGTTGTTTTCGCGGAGTGTGCTACTTGTGAAAATTTAAAATGATTGATTTGCATTTTCGGTGATGCACGTGTGTCATCGATTTTTACGTATTTCGTACGTTACAGAATTACGTTGTTAATTTTAGTATCGAATCAACAAAATAAAATAGCTAATAATGCGTTAAAAATTTTTTTAGCACTTTACATTATTTGACGTATATGACTGTTAGAGTAGCGGTAATAAGCAATTAATAATAATTCACATTCATTCACGACTACGCTCTAGCTCTGCAACTCACACAATTGATCATCTTGTTGCGTTATCGTGTTGTTGTCTCGCTTACACTTATCAATAAATGCACAACTCGACTTTTTAGTTGCTACTTCAAAATTATTCTATTGATTTGGTATAATCCATTTTTATTTTTGCTGTAATGGCAAGCAAGCCAAGGAAGTTGTTTATACATACATATGTTGTTAAGACGTTTGGCTCGAGTCAGATATAAATATGTACTCTTTGCCAAAGGCTTCGAAATGTATTCTCTAGGTACTAATAGAAACTGCGTTCTGTAACAGTCGCAGCTTGCGGTCTTACATATATATGGCTGTCGTGCAATTTGTTAATTAGAACTATCGTCCTTACCTGGTTGGTACAGCTGAGTTTCCTGCAGTGCACCAAATCGTCTCTCCATCATGTAATATATTACTTGTTATTGATAACAAAACATGATTTATCTTTTAAATTGACTTAAACAGATTTAAGATTACCTAAGTAGATACCACTTGTTTGCTAATATTTTGAAAACCGACGATTTTCATTAAGATCTAACAATATAATTTTTTTAATTGGCACATTGTAAAAAACTTAACGCTTGTTTGATGTGTAACGAAATTTTTAGATAGTTTTATATTTGATCAACATTATGTTTTATTTAGGTACATCGTTTGTTTGCATTCGTAATGTTTTACCGAAATATACCAACATTATATTAACTATGGATATAGTTTAAAACGTAATTTTGTTTAAAAATATAAAAATAATGAATAGGAATTCGGGAATGAAACAAAAAGGTTTACATTTTAATATACACTGGCATAAATGAACCAATTGATTAACGATCATAAATTTATTACATACAAAAATAAATTCCAATGAATTGCGTTTCTATAGAGCGGTACCCAAATGTAACATGTTACACAGCAAAAAGTATAAATTAAAAGTTCTGTTCTTTTTAATAACTAATTAGTTTATTTCAAGTGAATACCTTATTTTACTTTATATATATTTTTATTACAGATGCATTAAAGATACCAACTATCTTACTAACCTCCACTGAATTGCGACATTTTGTGTACTCGCGATCGTGACACTCGGTTTCCGATATATTGGTAAAAATTATAACATATACGAGGTATATATCCTATTTAGCCAACTGAGTTACAAACTTGTGACGAGTTACATAATTTACATATATCATCAAGCATATAGCAGCTTTCGACTGCTGGTCTCAATTCTCCTCGGAGAATAAGTGGGATTCAGCCTTTACTCTGCCAGGCTGATCAACATCGACATATTGAACTGTACTCGTACACTCTTAAAAATGTTGCCTACATTATTTTATTTGCATGTTATTTGCACGGTAATTTAAATTAACGAGTTACCAATTGTATAATAATCATTCTTTTTACGTTATACAAGTGTTAAGCAGGTCACCGCATGTGACGCAATTCTGAACCACTCATACATATATGTATGTTCATGTTAAATCACACAAAGTTATTCGTACCAGTTACTAGCGCGTTTTTACTACTGAAAACTAATACATGATAGTTTACGGAACGGAAGTATACAGACGATGCTGTTTAGCGGCGGGAATGAGTGCTCGGTAGTGCTATTCTGCTCACAGTTTTTCTATAAACGGAGTTTTTATAAAATTCTTAATACGATTTTTGCACACAAACACACCTACTACGGTTATGTAGGCGCTGCGCGCGTGCGTTCTTTAAAAAAGTGGTTTAAGCGATTTCAATACATTACCCGTGTTAAAGATAAATATTTGCCATCGAGTTCCACTACGCTTAAGTGCCTCCACTGTTTGATAACGAACGATAAATTTAAAGCGCGCTTTAAAATGTTTTAAAATGTTCAAACGTGTCGCGATTTGAAATGTAAATATTTCAATGTAATTTTATATTGATTACGAGCTAGTTTGATTTATTGTGAATATACGAATGTTATGTGAATTAAATACATCAGATCAGTGTTTAGACATACGGGTGTTTGAAGTCAGACAATCCACATTTGAACAGCGTAGCAGACTACGTATTACGTAGACAGTTAGCAATCTAGTTGTATTCTGTTCATTAGTCACCTTTTACATAATCACTCCTATTCTTATACATATATATTTTGGTATTTAGAATAACTATGAGATATTTTCCTTATTTTCAAAGCAAAACACAGCCTACATTAACAATATTCTCGCGTCTTATTTCCAGCAAATCCTTGGTGCGTTCATTGGAATATGTATACCTAATGTGTGTTATGTACGGAGCAAATGTATGGGTCATCTTTTATTTAATGCTCACAACCTATTCATGCATAAAATAAGCGATTTTATTACTACGCAGATTATAAGTGTGGTCTGATTTGCGACGCAAGTTGATATGAACGATGCAAGTTGACTGTCGCTCAATCGGTTGCGATGTACCTACTCTATTTGGAGGTCAATGAATGAAATTATTGTTACATGTGTTAAAAACATGTATCGAACAAGACCTAGAATGTTAGGGCATTTGAAAATAAGTAATGCACCCACAGCGACTGTCTCAGATAATGAACTTAAATTCCTACTTGTAACAGTCGCGATGTGATAATTTCACTGGAATTATTACTATACGTTGCAAAAAGCTCACTGAATGAGCGTAGGGTTTCGGTATGTAATAAATCGCGTGTGTACGAGTACAACCTCGCTCTCGGCCGAGGAAACTTTTAAATTTATTGGCGTTCGTGACGGACGCCGCGCGACAGTTTCATTGCGGTCGACTTCGGTCCGTTTAAGCTTATTTGGTGCTGATTAACACTTTTACCGCGATCAATGAACGATCGATTTGTATGCGGCTACTATAATTGGATTGTCACCGATATTGGACTGCTATAAACGTCGAATATAACTGCGGCGAGGCGCATTGCTTGCCCTTTTAGCGACGCCGAGAATTATTACAGAATGTATTGTAATTTGTCGGAACATGCGCCTACCTGTAACGGCATAGGAGATATATCGTATATCTATGCGGGACATAAATCTCGTTGTACACGGTGAACGTAACGAATATAACGCACTATGCCTTAACGGGTAAGGTGACATCCTTGCTTTACAACGATATACTAGTGTTTTTGTTTTTATCAACATTTTTTTTATAATTTTAACAACCCTGTAGCTTGCTACGACAGGTATAATGAAAATATTCACATAGGTTTCGGATTCGATTCCGGCCTAGTAAGATATTTAAATGAATTTAATTACTAGTAGGTAAGAAATAGATCTATTTCTTTACCTTCTTCTTTTCGGGGTATCCAGGTGTATACCGACTACGGCACAAATAATCCCTGTGTGATTATATGAGTTCTATTATTATGTATTTGTTGTTGTTATAATATATTCTTATAATTGAATTAGTCTTGCCAAATTTTTTCATTTAGTTCATTGCGTTTTCTGCGACAATATGCATAAAATTTGTGAAGAATGACACGTCTAAGCTATGTTCTTTTCTTGTTCATACATTAGAGTATTACCAACCTTGTATAAATGTATTTTATGTACTTTTTCTTATTTAGTTGTTCTTTAGTTAATTAACTTTTCATAACTGAGTTGACTGTTTACAGTTGTCACATTCAACTTATGACGTACCTACATATACATATG
>DWMF01001025.1:0-12459 GCA_018244815.1 Parelbella polyzona | reverse complement strand
CTTCGTATTGATATTCAAACAGGCGTTATCTATAACGAAGCAGAACACAGTAATGAGAAGTCGAACGAGCGCCTGGAACATTGTTCCTCTGTTAGCTCTCGGCGTGTTCTTCGCGAGCTTTATTATAATAGTTGTTATACTGAGACTTAATGAGGTTAAAACGAAGATTGTTTTTCATTGTTTTCATAATTGAGAGTATTAAGTGTTGTTAAAAAAATTGAAGTAAGAATGTTCAGTATTTCTTCCTTTAGTATACTTCCCTTGGAGAATTTCATAATTTCATTACGCTGATCGAGCTTCCAGCAAGTGGTAAGTGGGGCATATAAGTGATAATTCGGCTCGTTTATTTAGATGTGAACATTTTAAATATACTAGATCGATAACAAAGTATTATGTGAAAAAATATATAGAACTTGCAAGTATAATGTGTAAGGACGCCAAAACGAAATTAACAAATAAATAGCATAGACCTAACATACAAAAAATAGTCGATCTAATCTCTTAATAGCGATTTCTTCCAGGCGACCCAAATAAAGACGCAAACGAAGAGATCGCAAAGACAGATAGAAATGTTTAACTATGGTAGACATCATATTTTATGTAAAAGATATACAAATGAAATGTCTAAAAAGTGTTGTTGTATTTAAAGAATGATTAATTAAAATGATTCGAAGACTCTCTAAAAATGTCATCAAGTTATTAGATGCACCTAATGATTTAAGAAAGGAAAATGAATTAATGAGTAGATTTAAAAAAGGGTAAGGAAGGAAAATTTCTAAACCGAATGCCCATCGTGGGAATTAAATATGTGCATGGAGCCTCTTAGGGGAGATCTATAATCAGTAGTGGACTGCAACAATTTGATGATGTGAAGAGTATAATAATTATTATAATGTAAAAAACACTTTGACGGTTTGCACTTAACACCACAATAGTACAAAACATGTATGTATATAACTTAATATTTGTGTCTAATAAAATCTTATAGCTGTGCGGAACCAATTAATGTTAAGGTTTTCCATACGTGCACAAGCAGCTGAATAGGAAATTTTGTAGTCACTTAATTTTTGGTCGCGTTTTGTAATTATTATGGATACCACGTCGACGGCACAATTATATACGAGTACGTGTACCGTACGTCACGTGAAACTTTATAAATATATAAGTAGTATGTCGCCATATGAAGCTACCGTTACATAGATCTATATTGGTACAAGTTTTGTTAATCATTTTTTCCAGACTAAAGCGGCGGTCAAAAAAATAAAGATTATATGCCATGTGTCTAAAAGGACCGATTACAAACAAGAAAAATAGAACAGAACATTTTATTCGGACACAATATTATCCTACAATTTTAAATACATGCTTTACATATAATACGAGTATATAAATATGTAGTTTCTATAGAATGATACGTATAAATAACCTTTCAGCGATCCTAAGCGATCTAGACGCGTCTGTTGCTAATGTCCGTGGAATTTTTCAGTATTTCATCTCTCGGTCGCTGCTTAGATATCATCTTCAGACGCTTTATCAGAAATATCATTATTATATAAAATTCAAGGTGCCAAGTTTCAATATTTTTTTTCTCTTTCCGATTTTCCGTTTTGTTTCTGTATCTTTGTTCTGCTTTTGTATCTGTGTTCGGTTCTGTATCGTCTACTTACTTCAAAATGAAACCGCCGAACATTTCATTTCCATATGTTACGGTACCTCAAAGGTATGTTTATATTATTGCTGGAAACAAGACAGTTGAACAGTTAGACGTTTCACTACGATTGTCATAATATGCACGTCTGCAGGAGTGTTTTATGTTTCCGACACTGCTTGGTCATTATTTTTATGAACGTTCGCAGTGACCCAGAGGTAGCTTTGCAACTTAGTAGCTGTGTTTTGTTATTCTAAGTGTATTTCGTTTGAGCTCAGTGGCGTGCCATTGGAGAAGCCTACGTCCAGCAGTAGCCGATGACAGACTGATAATGATACCTACTCGTAATTATGAGAGATGAAGGACAGTCCTTTGAGTAAATATTTATATACATATATTTCTAACCCTATTATTGTTTCACTGTTGGATACTGGTTTTCTTTGTGAAATGAAGGTTTAGTCCTTTGAGCATATTTTTATTTAAGACTTTTATCCTTCCACCGTTAGACAGGGGTACAGTCTACTAAAGAAAGGGTTGTGGTCCCAATCTGCCAAACTGGACAAGTGCGGGTAGGCAGACTCCACACGCCTAAGAGAAAATCTTCGTGGAGAACTTTATCTTTAGACTTCAAACTAGATTTATACCAGGTGATATTTAATATTAAAATTCACATTTTTGTAAAGAGCTGTGCTTCATATATTTGAACACAAGACCCCCGGAGTGAGCGGCGGAATTCTAAATCACAAGACTATTACTGCTCTTATTAAAGTATATTCCTCTGTAGTAAAATATACACAAGCTGATATATATCAATACATATACCTAAACAAGGGGAAAATCCTGCTAGAGGTCTGCGGTAAAAGCTATTAATATATGCTGCCAATTCGCTTGATGTTCTCTTCACCTAATACAGGGTTATCTCAGAATAAAAATTCTTAATAATCTGTTGCTCTGGCACATAAGCTAACTTCGCCTTTTATTTATACGTATATTCGTACTTCGAAAATCTCTTACGGAAAAGTCCTATTCTCAGCTGGAAACTAGAATTTATTTTATCGTTCTACATAAACAACTTTATTCCTTATGAAAAATTCTACCTCTGTTGATACGAGACCGAATGGATTCCGGGAATAGTGTTTTCTGAATCCATATTTTGTCTTCAGGTATTCCCTTTGGGTTTCAGTATGTTTGCCAGCTGGGCAAATGCACAAATGGCTCAAATGTTTGAACAAATTTCCAGCAAGGTCTCATGGTGCAATATTTGTTAATACGGAAATTCTGGGAATTGGTAATTACATTTTATTCAAGATAAAGTAGGTATATATTATTTCGAGTAATACGATATTTGAAAAAAAATAATTTTAACTTTTGACTTGAAATTTTGACGAATAAAAATTATTCAATGGATATTACTGACAATGTAAGAAATTATGAAATAATTAATATGATAATTTAAGGACGCATAATATAGACTAACTATTTTCTACCTTCTTTAATGCTCGTTTTAACGTTAAGTTGAACATTTTAATCTTTAACGTTCCTTTTTAAAAATTTAAATATTTATCCTGTTAAATATTTTGTTTTATATTATATGCTACACAAACACGGAAGAAAATAGAAGTCAATAAAATTATTAAACATGCAATCTAAGTACTTAGCAAACATATACTTTGCGAATTCCAAGCCCTTAGATGTATGGGTCTCTACATATTTGTTCACGCCTCTATCAGAGCTAAGATTCAACCATTAGAGCGTCATTATTTAATTGTTTGACTTAACTCATTGCAAGTGCATTAAATATATTAACAGATAATCGCTTTAATAATTCAACGATAAAGCTGTGAATTAATCTGGTCAGTAGCGACAAAAGCCTCATTACTATTTGATACAAGTAAATACAGCACGGCAATTGGCCATTAGGCAAATGTATATTCGGTTTATTGCCGTGATTACAAAATCATTAAACAGGTTTTGGAAATCCGAAACAAAGTATCAAAGATGAGGGAGTTCGCACACATTTCGTTCGAAATCGAATTAACTATACGTAATAGATATTTTTATTTGATTTTTTATTTCATTCACGCCAACGAAACTTCTATTTAACGTAAAAACGTAAATTTACGCCTATAACCCCCGAAGCGATAGGCAGAGAAGTATAGTACACTCCCAAACTTCTATTTAATTTTTTTTTATCTGAAGAGAGTAGTTGCATATGAGTCAACTGGCAACTGAAAAGTGACGTCAGACTAACTAACGTCAGAACTAAGGGATTGGTACTATTGATAACATTAGGCCAATTATTGTACTATTCATAATGATTAATATAATTTTTTGCATTTCATAACTTATTTTAGTAATTAGGAATTCTATACCAAACGGAGTCTGTGTCAGTAACCGGTATATGGAAATACGCTCATCCTATAATCTATATATACCATAAGTGGCGATACATGGGAGTACTACACGTCTCTGTTCGTGACGTTATATTATAATTAAATATTTGTACATATAGGTGTAAATATATGTATACGTTTGTGCGTTTGTGTAGATCAGATTGCATCGTAACGAATTGGCTAAGCGGTTGAATGTTGATAAATCTGTCGAATCCCTAAATACCGATTTTCTGCTAAATATTGTAATATCGCTAGTGTTCGCCACATCGTTATATTCAACCGTTATCCGACGAATTAATTAATTAACGACATGTTAAAAGCTTGTACAATAGCTATTATTGTATTTGTAAACTGAGTTTGTTTTGTGTTCATAAGCACTAAATATTCTCATTTCTCATTTATATTATTTTTCGTTATTATGATACCGAAAACATTTACCTACTTATTTAACTATATATGCAAGATACAGTATGTAAGATAATCAACTTTTTAAATAAATTTTGTGTGGTACAAAAACGAGAAAGAATAATATGAAAATAGCTAAAGAATAATTTTATAACAGCAACTCAAATTTGCTTTTTTTGCCCGAAAAATATCCATCCGCAATAAACAGTTTGATGAACGATTCTTAATTTATGTACACAGATATTAACTTTTTGATTTTATTAGTCATAAAGATTTTATCAATCAAACCTTCACATTCCCGACAAAAAACATTAAATTTCGTGCTGGAATAGACCAATTAATTGTGATCTACAAATTACAATTGGGCCGCTCGTAAAATTTGAATATTATGTTCGAATGATTACTGTAACACTTTCTTAACGAATCAACATAAAACCAATTAATTCAATTTGTTCTCACTCTCGCCTTTTTCATTGACATTATTTAATCATTTGTGTATCAAGGGTACTTTCCGTTATGTAATTATTTCATTTGGTACTGTAATAAATGATTTTTTAAACTCCCATACAAGTTTATTTAACTGTTTAGGACACTTTGATATGCTGGTTTATTCATTTAGAATTATTTCATATGTCAGATTGAAATGTTTTCTGTTTCGAATAAAAACCCATGTGACTATGAATTATAAATTATCACTTATTTTTATATAGTGGAACATAAATGCTAAATTGATCTATAGAACTTACAATTGTTGCCAACGATCCTAAACAGAAATATTAAACTAAAAGATAGTAGGTATATGATTAGCAATATTACATAAAATGATTGTACCCGTACATATGTACCTATCTATGTATGTATATGAATTAAGCGATAGAGGTTTGTCTGGGTTGATTTTGATCAAATTTTGTATTAATTTATTTCTTAGACACTATCTTCACCTTAAAAAACATTACGCAATCTTAATTTAATGTAAATATATTAAAGATTTTTGGTAACGATTTTGTAATATTAGCAAAGTACATTTGCGCCATCAATATTGTTTATTTTTTCTTCTTTACATATAAAATATATTGTTAATACCATAAACAACGCATATCAACAAAAACTTCAAATATATATGTAAATATATGTATCTAGTTACGCGGTACGTATCTAAACGATACTGAAACACTGAGTGTGTCCAGTTCAAAGTTGGGAAGGAGTTCACAGACAACGGAAAGTTAATTTATCAAGAGCGCCCGCTGAATGAATGTCGTTTAATATTTGACTGATCGCTTCCACGCCCGTTATATGTTGGAATTAACCTTTTGATATGGTGAACAGGCGATTCATCATTTCATATACATAATATGTATGTGTTTGCATCATACCGACTGAAACAAAATATTTGCCCCGTGATGATTTCGATTAATTGGTAAAATTATTGTAAACGTGACATCTGCTAGTACGCAATTGGCCAGCGTGGCTCACTATGGCCTTGGCCTTTATTATTGTAGGAGTCTGTTCTAGGAGTTATCCGTGTCCAATAGTGAAACATTAAAAAGGCTTGGCGATGATGAAAGCCTGAACACACTCAGCGTTAGCTAGTTAGCTGTGTCTATGATGTAGTTAAATACAATTATGCACGCTACTTCACCAAGCACAGCTGTGCAAGCCACACATTTAGATATTATCCCTGTAGAGACCGAGTTTCCTTACAGAGCTAATTATTTATGTCTACGTTGTTAAACTCGCTGTTACTGTGTAATAATGTGAAGATAGCATGCCAGAATCATTTTATTATCTTACCATCACGCCAGTACCCTTACAAGATACGCAGATAGCACCGAGTGCCAAATACAATGTACACAGGTATAATTGTATAACAATTAAAATAGACCGAACATAAGGCCAAATATAAGTTTAGTAGATTTTATGCATATAAAACAAGCTCCCTGTTACTTACTTCCGATGCCTTCCATGATATCACTCCCGCAGATTGCAGGAAAGCGAGAGGAAAGATGTTACTCATCAGTATCTACCTAATTAATAATATGCAACAAGAGTAAACAACACTACAAATTTACGAATTGTACATTCAACTTTCCTTGTTTTGTTCTTTATTCGAATTGGAATCGAATGTAAATATCTACTAATTCTGCTAATTATTGTACACCGCGTGTACAATAAATCGTAACACCGGTATACAAAAACGCGTGCGACGTTGTCGAAATTAGCCACGAGACGCGAAACGTATTGGATAACGTTGATCGGAAAATACGCACGTACACTTATAAATGTTCTGTAATCGTGCATCTATTGCTAGAGTTGAACTTCGTAGAATAATATACTCAAGTGATGCATAACTGTTTCAGTAGCAATAAGTGACAGGCATAGAACAGAAGGGTAGACCATTCGATCCGAACACTGAACGCTGACACTGCATATCTCGAAAAATACGGTCGACATGTTCATTACGACACGGCTTATGCAAATCGAAATCAATCAAAACGTTGAAAAGCCCCGCAAGCGGATTCTTCGGTTTAAATCAATTGGCCTGCACGTATGTAAACCATGGACGTCCGCTACTGATGCAACTGAAGAATAGCATCAATAAAACATTTCACCACATCGTTTGCGATTTAAATCACTGTTTACAATCGCAATGTTCTTCCTGTTTTACAGGACAGGATATGCTTTAGGAGATACTTGTTTTGTTTGTACTTGGACAGTTTGTTAGGAGTTTGATAGAGTGCCAACAAATTGTCGACATGTTTTCTTTATAACTAAAGAAATATGGTGTTCGGTGTTCCTGGCAGCTAGACGTTTTCAATAAATCTCAGATGAAATTATGTTAAGAACAAAAAAGTTACAAACGTGTTCCTAATTTGTAGAGCTCAATGTGCTTATAATAAAAAAAACAACAGAGAAGTATCAAAACATAAAAAATAACACAATAATATCAAATAATACTACCTATTTAATTTTTTATAGGTAAAAAAAAAACATTAAAAAATTAACCAATTTGAATCATGTAGTTTTGAAATTCAATTAAGAAGCGTAGATAATTTTATATTCATTGAATATCTATAGAGTTTACTTTAAGACGGATATTACAGGTAAATTTATAGTATTTGTCATATAGCGTAACGTTCAGTTTAGCAAACCAATAAAATAAGACTACCTAATTTAGAATGTCTAACTTCAACTTATAGGTACACATGCGGTTTGTGCTGGGTACCGCTGAAGCGTACGTGGAAAACAAAATTCATTAGACATCCAGGCAGGGAGTAGTTTCTTCCATGTATTTAAAATGAAATAAAATTAAGGTCATTGTACTCTTTCCGCTTTTTAATCGTGATTACACACAAGTAATAATATAGTAGGACGACGGATTGGATCGAGCATTTCACGCTTAACCCATTGTAATGCGGGGCGTAAATGCGTCATCATGTTGGATTTAATTGTCGTCGGCTGATCGGCATACTAAGCTGGATTGCTCCGACTGTGGAACGACGATTACTATAATTTCGACACACAATGTACTGTAGGTATTCGATACGAAATCAATTTTAACTTCGTTATTAATTGTTTTCACGAAAGACACAGATGAAGTGTGTTCTTTGGTTACGACGCAATTTTAAATATCTATCAAATTCGATTTTTACATTTAATTTAACTTTTGAAACGATTACTGTTACGAATTATAAATAAGTATATGTTAATTGAAATAAAACATGGAAAATTTTAAGGGATTCGCTGATTGGTAACAGCCAGTACGAATAGTACTGATAGTGACATTAGTTCGTTTATTACATCTATTGTGATTATACAAAGTTAACATCTCTCCTTTTCATATTAGTTGAAGCCGTCGTTGAGGGATTCACAGTATATATATCAACGCTGGTAATATATCTGTCAGCGAACTGTTTCCCGATAAGGAGGATGTGGTTATTTATACTTTACAGCCATTCAATACCGTTCAGCAATACTTTGCACCTCAACTATACTTACGAATTTTCCATAATGTTCTAGAACTGTTGGATAAATAAATAAAATACAATAAAGGTCACTTTTTAAGTGTCGCTTGGTATTACTGTCGTCATAAAATTTGTGTTAAACTGACTTTGAATGTTGTACACGTAGGAACACTAACGTAAATTAATGGTACAGATTCATATATTAGTGTACAATGGGCAATAAAATGTATCATTTGTTGAATTATGAATAGGACGAATAGAAGCAAAAAGTAAACTTTTATGGCATTTATGTTTGATTTATTCCATCTAAATGTCCTTTAATATACGTGGGAAATGAATGTAAGAAATATGTAGAGCGAAGTATTATTTAAGCTGAGCTTAATTTTATCTAAGCTTTAAGTAGTTAATGGAAATTGGATAACTACAAAATAAACGTGTGTTCTATGGATAGCAAGTTCGAGAATTTATACCTATTCAGTTACCATGTCATTTCGAAAGCACAATAGAAGTCACAATAAACCTTAACACATAAATCAAACGATTTGACAGGAACACAAGAAATAGCGTGTATTCCTGGTACTCGTACATAGCATCGCATCCATTAAAATTCAGCGCAAAAACCGCTGCAAATTCACTGTTGTACATTACGTAATATATGATAATGGGACATTGGGAACGACAGGCATTCTGAACGGTTAAAGCCCATTATACAAGCATTAAGCCAACACGAGAGTTGAACCCACCGCACATTCGATAATTTAATTTTTGATCCATTGAACAGGAATCTAATTATAACAAAATATAACAAAGTTAAAATCGCAGTAAATTATTCAGTTTTATTAAATTTCATATTGTGCAAACGTTCTTTTGACTGGCCTGTTGTTGATGCGATCGTTAGTGAACCCAGTTGTTGCTCCGAGAGCCGTGGGTTTGATTCCCACCTGGAATGATTGTGTGATGCCGCAAGAATTTGTTCTGTCTGGGTGTAAATATTCTGATAAAAAAATTAAACTCAACTTCTGGCTCAATATAAATTTCAGCATTGCTTGAGAAAATTCAAACAATCCCCAGTGTGCGCTTCCCACTATTCTAACACGAGCTTTACGCAGCATAGTCGAAGTTATTAGCATACATAAACTACATTTAGTGGTGATTCATTGATTCGTTGAAATTTTGCATTGCACAACGTTCGGGTTAAGTCAACGGTTACATCGTAGGTGTGTGAATACCAATCAACACGCTGTCTCAGGCTCGTACGTCAGGTGCTTGATACAAAACAACACAGTGTATTAGAAAACGGATTGTACGAAGGTAACAAAGCGTTTCATAGTGTATGTAAACAGGATGTTTGAAGGACAAGCCACTGCATGTTTTAACCAGGATCTTAGTGCAATATTTATGTATTTTTGTACTGTTTGTTTCATACTGTATCATTTACCGTTTCTTAGTATATTGCAGAGTTAGCAATATTTGTGAGTATTCCAATTATAAGTATATTTAAAAGATTCCTCGATCAATAAAAAAAAACTGCAGGATATAACTCACTGTATTTATTAATAAATTATTTAAAAGTGCAAATATTTTAACACATGCTTTAATTTATTTATTCTTTAATACGTATTTAATGCTGTCGTTCTAAATTAAAGATTTCAATTTTAAGTTTAATAATGGCCCTTAATGTACGAACGAGGCATATTTATTATGACAAACCATAAACATTTATCCAGTTTAAACTCGTTTGTGTCACTTTAAGTTGCAAAACGATGCATTATAAGATGGCATATTATAAGTGCAGATAAAATGAATAAATTGAATATTTAACTCGACATTTTATGAATTATTGCAAATGCCAACTAAGTATTGTACGTAAATAGTATTTAAGATTTTAAAATATGGCATGAATAATGTTTAATGCGATGTTAAATGAAAATATGTCACTTTTAGTTATGGTAAGAACATGTTTAATGTTTGCCGACGGTAACACCACCCTAAATGATGATTGCATATGTTGGTTCGGTTTGTATGTTGGGTTAGGCAGACTTATGCTGCAGCCAGAGCATTTTAAATTCGTTCTTAGCAAAGTAATTTTGAATTCACGAGATTTGTATACTAATATCGATGTATCAGTTAAGAGATATATTAGTCATTTTACATGCAAACAAGTCACATTACAAGTCATTTTACATATTACATACAAAATTGAAGTATTAGTTACTACATTATTTACTTAAATAGTATATATGTATAATGCAAAATATACTTATCGTACTGTCTGCCTACCATATAAAGGATTTAACGCGATGTTCTAATAAGAATAGTAACTTGTTATAAAATTATTCATTTTCTTATAATTAATATATATGTATATGACTGCCTCGTTGGACGAGCGGTTGCAAGCGCGACTGTCGAACGGGAGGTCCTGGGTTCAAATCCCGGGTCGGGTAGATACTACTGGATTTTTCTAATTGACATTTTCTAGTAGTGACTCGGAATCTGGAATTGAGTCCCGTGTATGGAAACAGGTTCACCACCTGATGTCCACCATTAACGGGGACTTAAATAGGGACTTAAATGTAACTGGTGAAACGTGGTGGTGTACTACATCCCTCTGCCTACCCTTTCGGGGTTTACAGGCGTGATATTACGTTTTCCTTATATTTAATAAACTACACCAGTACCACAGTTTAAAGCTTATGTTTAAATTCGTAAATGTCGTGGTATTACACTCTTAAGTGTTGCATATTCAATGACCTGTAATAAGGCGCACCGTACATCAAACTAAATAGTACACGGACGGCGCGCGTTTAAATTATTAGCCATATATATTAATAAAATTATATTTTGCGGTATTTTAGCATTTTATAACGAATATTACACTGTTTCGAGCTCTATTACTTTGTTTAGTGCTTAAATTTTTATAAAACTGTGTATTTAAAATCAAAATACGTAATTATAAAATTTTGTAATACTGTTTTAAAATATGTTTTGGGATTGTGACAAACATATTTATGACTTCTAAATGTCTTTATTTCAAAACATAAAACATCTTTTACTTTAAGAGTGTGTTTAGTGAAAATAAGTCACGTACATAATATGTACATATTGTGTACGTGACTTATTTCACTATCCGAAATTAGACATTTCTCATCAACTTGGCTGTAACAGGAATGCTTTTATAAAGAGAATAAAAAACGTAGACGATGCACGTAAATTATTTAATGATATACTTAATACTTGGCACATAGTGCTCTCTGGTTACCTGCAAGGGACATGACGTAATTATATAGTAAAAAGCCCAAATCATCCAAAGAGTTTCGAAGCTGTCAGACGATACTTAGGCGAATTTGTACGTAGCATTTATGATCTTCATAGTTCCTCTGAAAACTCATCAGCTTTACTTATTTTTTTACAAATATAACAAAAAATGCTTATAAGACGCTGCGTTTACAGTTTTCACAGAACGTCAATCTTTATATAAAACATACGACATAAAAAGTCACACCGACCTTACATATCAACTAGCTATTTTAAAAAAACGCTTAAAAAACTGCTGCGTTTCCAAACTTCGCAGTGCATCAATCTTTGCATGAAACGCTGCAATTGCATCGTTAGCGGGACGTTCCTCCATTACAGGGCTAATGCACGCGTTTCCTTTGGCGCACCTTCCATTATTCCAGAACGGAAGCACTTTAATTATATTCCCCTTGTCATGGATCTTGCGAATTGATGAGTAGTACCGTTAGGTATTGATGTAGGTATATGTTATTTGTGGATGTGTATGTGCCTGTGTGTGTACCCTATGAAATTGTTTAGTACAGCATTTTTGATACAATATATATATACCAGTTTATTGGGCGACTAGACAGATTTTTAACTAATTATAATTATTTAGATAATAAAACTAGACATTATTAGATACTTATTTAAATAATTATAATCATTATCATCAGCTTGTCTATGTCAACTGCTGGACTCTCAGCTTTTAACCATGATATCCACACTGAACACCGGGTATGTGGCAAGGCTGAGCACACCGTCGTTCGCCGTCACA
>DWMF01001024.1:0-12462 GCA_018244815.1 Parelbella polyzona | reverse complement strand
CTATTTGTTGGAGTCGCCATCAATTTTTTGTAAAATTTTGTTTGTTTTTAATATAATATTAAATTACTTATTGCTAGTTGTTACCATCCATGACTATTTATGACATTAAACATATAACTGTGTCTACAATTTACCTCTGTAAAAATACAATAATATACAATTCAAAACAATACAATACAAAACAATACAATAAAACCATATGTATAACAATTGCAGCCGCGTAAACCAACTACAAAGATCAGCATCTGCCGATCACAACCGGGATCCACTACCTTAACTGTTTTTCGCTGGACGAAAATGTTCATGACATTATACATATTACTAGCGGTGACCCATTAAGACCTAAAAACGCCCAAAGTTGCTTCAGACTGCGAATCGCTTGCAATTTGCAAACATGTCAAGGCTATGAGCACTAATTATTTAACTGCAGTTGCTTATAATTAAGTAGATATCACAGAATTATAATATTAGCCAATAAAAAACACATTTTCTTAATATTATTAATTAAAGCGTTCCACTTACACGACGTAATTTAATTAAAAAGAAAATAAATAAAAGAGAACTTTCATTACGAAGAAATATGTCATTCCTAGGGGAAATTCATATTGGGAAACAAAAAATAATGTAAACACTGTAGTGACGCAACGCAATGAGGAATCATGAAATGAAAGAAATAATTAGCAATTAAGTTCGGCCTTCAGGATTCGAATTATTATCAACATAAAATTGATTCCTTACTGTACATAAAAAACGACAGTTTGAAGTTACATTGCACAAGCTTTACGTGTGTAACATAGCGTCTGTAATCCCCCAAGGGGTAGGCAGAGGAATGTAGTACACTCCTATGTTTTACCAGTTACGTTTACGTACGACAATGGAATGGGTGGTGAGACTATTGCCATACTACTACTGGAAATTTCTACCCCGGAAACTGAACCCAGGACCACCAGATCAGCAGTCGCGTTTGCAAACAAACATCCAAGAACAATTTTACTATTGAAGTAAGCAGCAAAACTATTCGGTTGTCCACTGCTTAAAATATTCACCGCTCTCTGACAAATGCGGTTTTGGATGTAAAATAAGGGCTTTTGTCTAGAAACTGTAGTAAGGTGATATCAAAACTGATATGTAAGCTAATACGAAACGATTGCCGTTGTCCGTGAGTCACAGTGTCCAATTACATTACAATCAATCGAGTGTTAAAATCAGTAGCGGAAAAATAATACCGCATTGGCCTTTTGGTTCAGTATTGAGTAAACCTGACTGCTGAGACGTGGTTTGAAAGTGTGACGAAACAGGAACAACCTTCCATTTATTGGAAAGTGTGACCTACCTTGAATTCAGAGCAGAATATTGTATCAATTTTGGATGATATTTAATAATACAACTTTTTTATTAGATCCTGTGTCGTCTGAGAGTAGGTATATTTAAATAAAATTTTACTGATATCTTTTATGTAACAAACACAATATCAAAACAGCTGATAATTATTTACGTAATATTTCATATGTACAAAGTCTAGCTGCTGGACAAAGAGCAATTATGAGGAGATGTGAAGCTTAGGGCCTGGAGTGAATTTGAACTGCTTTTTAGTCTGGCTCTAAGGTTGTTATGGGTAAAGGGATCAACCCGTATGTAATAAAATTTTCAAACAAACCTACTGCAAGGTAACTTATTAAGGGCTTGCCATGTTCTAAGAAGATAATCATAAAATATCGATACTACATATTTTAAGATATTAAATCTTCTAATTTAAACAAGAGACCTGTATTGAATAACGCCAGTTTATAGGAGTAATTCTTTCCTTAGCCAATGAAATATTTCAGTATAAACAATTCAAATATAGTCTATCGTCTATCCCAATTTTTTTGGATTTTATTAATAATAAATAAGTGTGTATAAGTAAATCCAAATATAATTTCTACCTACTCAGAACTAAAACTAAGAGATAATAGAGGTCACAGTTTACAGACAGAACACAACTGATATAAGTGGGTAATTATGCAGAACACGTGCCTCAAGTTACGAGATTACGTCTGTAGTTCGGATTATTTGCGTAATTATTTCTTATAACTCGTGTACGCTGTATTGATTGACACGTGTTTGATATGGGTCTGTGTTTTGTCACTTGTGGAAGTAGGGCGACCACAGATCTTAATGCTCCAACGTTGAGGACCATAGATGTGGTTAGTACTCTCAAGGTCGGTAAGGAATGAACCGAAGTGGCAAATATCAGGACCGGAATCTAGAGCAAACCAATCTAGGATTGGTCGGAAAAAACAGCCAAAGATCAGGCTGTGGCATACTGCTGGAAACTACTGTGCTCAGCAGTGGACAGAAAGGGATTAATGATCAAAAGGGCCTGAACCAGAAACCAAAATGGATAGTTTAGGATTTTCTAACTAATCCATCTTTAAGCGAGGGTAGTTTTGCCATAGAAGCGCTACTGACGGTAAATTGTCATAAAAAATCCCTTGTGTTTTATTAATTAGCTCAAACCCTCTATCATTATAACTCAATGACCTGGCGAGTGTAAATAGTAACAATTAAACCCAGTTATTCGTTTTTACAAATTTTGCAATAATAGGTACTAAGATAGCTCTCCTTATTAACTTATGTTTTACTTTGTTCTAGATGTGGCAGCTCTACGTTCTTGCTTGCATCTTCGCTCAACTTCAAATAGCTACAGAAAGCTCAATAGTGAGCAGCGTGCCCAACGATAGAGAACTGGTTTTGGCGTTCTTAGTAAGACTTAATTTCGATTTTTCTGAAGTGATACAGCTGCTCATGTTTATATTTAAAGTTGAACATAATCATCATCATCGTCTCCATTACATACACTGCTGAAAATAAATCTCTCGAATATCACGCCACTGAGCTCGCTCTTCAGCTCTTCGCATCCAACTGCTAGCAGCCACTGCTTATAACGTCATTCCATCTGGACGGGGAGCGTCCTAAGCTACGTTTGCCAACATCTACTATAATATTAAACATGACTTTCGCTTAATACTTGTGTGATAAGTTCCGGTTTAAAAGATTTTGCCACATGCATCAAATGTTCCAAACTCAAATGTCGTTATCATCATCAGCAACGACTTAATCGTTTCATTGTTGGACACTAATCTTCACTCATAGTGAGAGTAGTTAAGGCATCCGTAATTTAAATATACACATCTTCCAATGTAACAAAACCTTATTAATCGATATAAAGAAATGTAACAGGATAAATTTGTGTAATAAATTAAAATCCATTCGCAAAACATTACCTGCAAAAATCGTTAATTTTTCGCTACCTTTGTTATGGAAAACAATGCCATACACATATTTCAATATCATTGTTTCTGAAAGTAGAATTTCTGATATCTAAATGAGAGATCAGGACATATTTATTCAAACAACCTCCTCCTCACGTTTTTTATCTCCTCTTAACAAATGAATAAATATAAAATGAATAGATATAAAATCACGTGCGTGTAGCTAGATATACAAGTCAAAGATCAAGATGGGTCATTGGTACCGCAAAAATAATTTTAATTTAACACTGTATTAGATATCCTTAAGTGTGTGACGTACTCGTAAGTACGTAGAGATCCGTTTCTTATCTGGATTATGTTGCAAATTTGCAAGCGTTGTCCTATACTCCAAAGTGGGTTGACAGAGGAGAGTACTACGTTGTGTATGGGAGTGTACTACACTCCTCTGCCTACCCCTTCGATGATTACAGACATGAAATACGTCTTGGGTTGGTAGATGATACCCCAGGCCTTCTCCAATTTAAGTAAAACCCGTTCCCACCATTTGTTCTGATTGAATTTAAAGTTGCAGTCGGTTATATTGTCTCCATTCCACATTTTTATTTCTTGAATATCAGACTATTGGAAAAGATTCTTTTTATAACAACAAATGTGGTGTTTCCATAAATATTTTTGCGAGCACGGGGTTTGACTAATGTGAGCATACCAGATCTTATAATGTCTATATATATGTATTTTATAGAACGTAGTAAAAAAATATGTAACTAAATCCACCGTTAGAAGTTAGTATTTATTAGATGAATATAGTAGTTAAATCTGTTTGTTTGTTTCTCTTTAAACTAATATTAAAACGTAGTTCAACGTCATCAACTATGCTATCATTCTACTGGTAAGAGTTAAGATCATAGTGTCGTGGCTAAGCAGATGTCATAAACAAACGTTATGAAGAACTCTAAAGTTTATAAATGTACTTGTGTTTATATGCAACGTTTTCCTCCGTCGTTATAGCGAGTATTATTGAATAAATTAACGCATATAATAACTACACTGTTATTAAAATAGTTTAAATGTTCGATAGATAGAAAAGACGGTAATCGGTTAAGTGGATGAGGTAATTTAAATTTACAATCTTATAGAGGATAATTTAATTATCAACTAAAAACAAAGTAATTCACTTGCAGGTCGACGCCTTTTGGCTACGATGATAAAGAAACTTTTTACTAGTTTTTGTGTCTGAAGGTCAGAGTCACGAGCGTGTGGCATATGGCTTTATTAGGTGAACCTGACTCAATACAATTGTTTTATTTGTCACGGTCATAACATTTATAAGGTCAGGGAAAATAGCTCTAATATATGTTATAAAAAGTTAAACATGTGGATCTGTGATATTGAATATTTACTTTTAATATGAATAATGTATATATGACTGCCTGGTTGGTCGAGTGATTGCAAGCGCGACTGCCGATCTGGAGCTCTTGGATTCAAATCCCGGGTTGAGTATTATTAGATTTTTCTAATTTAGATATTTTTATGATTTCCAGGTAAACCGGCATGGAGAAAGGACGCCAGATGCTGATGAGCTATCTCTCTCTCGAGAACCGGAGAAGCTGAAGAACCTCACTTACATTGAAGGCCTCGAGGGTTTGACTAATGTGAGGATACCAGATTTTATAATGTTTAGGGATATGATAATGTAAAACTTAGTAAAAAATTATGTTCCAAACTAGAGTTCTATAGATGCACTATTCCTAAACGCATTCAAGACAAGAGTAAATAGGCACTTGGATTTCGAGAGTGATCTTGAACTACAAATCACTTAGCCATCAGCTCAAATTGCCAGTTTATTATTAGCCCGCATTTGCATTACTTCACTTTTAATATGTAATACGTTCTTGCTTAAAGCAGATTTTACCGATGTTAACTTAACTACAATCCTTATTACTTAAATTGTTATATCATCACACTAGCCCCTTTAGTGGGTCAGAAGAGACGCCCGAGTGCCGACCTGCTTCTTGTATATGTATCACTGTCGTCATATTTAAATTTTTTTAATGGTCCTAATGAGCATACTACTATTTAATGTCTATAATCATATAGGACTTAAATTTTTTTCTTAACTACCAATTATAATGGTTTTTCCTTTATATTACATCGGTAATATAAGGTATTTGACTTATTTTGTTACAGCAACCTAATTTAACTCTTAACAGCATAGAGTATAAAGAATCACCTTCCCGTCTTATCACTTAAATCATAGGTCATGGACGACATTACTGTTCATGTCGAACGTGACTGCAATGATATTTGATGTAGAGACGGGAAGAGAGAGCTATGATATACCTATATAGAATACTCAGCGAATTTATATAAAGAAAAAATACGTAATAAATACTTTCAAATTTAAATAACATGGTGAATGGTCTTGCGAATCTATACAAGACACTGTGCCCCAAACACAAATTGAACGTATATGTCCATAATGAAAGTAAAAAAAACTCCGTGAAGACCTATGTCCAGCCGTGGTCTTGGACTGGTTGAAAGAACAAAATGTAAAACTGCCGATTCCAGTATTGATCGTTTAAGTGCTAAACATTATGTAATTACAACTGGATAAAATCTTCGGAATTGAAGCTTATCTACTCAACTACATTTCTGTTAACGTACTCTCGTAAATTTCTTACAAAATAGATACAAAAAGTTCTATCCATATAAACGTAATTTTGATGAAAGTACTTGCAATTATTAACTACCACAGAGATATATTTTGTTTGGATTTCTTACCAGTACCTTTTATAACCTTTGTCCTTTTTTCAATGCGTGTGGTATTAAAGAGTTAGAATTACACCAGTTTTATGCCCTCAAGCGACACAGAAGTGAAAACTAGAACCTTTTAACTTCAATTTTAATTAAGTAAACGAACGACTTGTGAATAACTAGTGTAAGTCAACGTTAATTATCTCAATGTTTATTGACTGTTTTGTCAGAGTCGCGTTCTTGGCACCTTTTTATCTATATCCTCATCCTTACTTCCGTATTGATAGCCTTGGTAGAATCTATTTTTTATTAGGTATAC
The DNA here is from genome assembly GCA_018244815.1 of Parelbella polyzona. Lineage (NCBI taxonomy): Eukaryota > Metazoa > Arthropoda > Insecta > Lepidoptera > Hesperiidae > Parelbella > Parelbella polyzona. Next base: position 6,135 of record DWMF01001024.1, on the reverse strand, counting down.
TCATTACTTAATAAGCAATCTCTTCTCTATTCAAACATGCTGTATAGAAGCTACTGTTACAGATATTGTTTGTTTCTTTCCTATATTATTAAAAACACTGAAAAGGGCCTAAATAAAGAATAATATTTCTAAAGATCTACGGTTTCGAAGTTATGACTAAAGAGATTGATATTCTTGTGATGGACTATAATGAAATATTCAATTGCTAAAAGCAGTGATACCCTCGGGGATTTCCATTTGAGCCTTCTCACGATGTACGGGACTTGATATCGAGGAAGTAGTGCTGAGTATTTACGATTAAAGTATCATTTGTCACGACAGTAAACGGAAATATCGAAAGGAAAACTACCTCAGAGTTCTGCAAAGTATTTTCTAAGGAGTTTGAAAGCGGACAACCTACATTTGGCTAATTTAACAAATATGCTCTTACCGTTTTGTTCTGAGGATAGACTTCTATCCTAGTGTGAAACATGTGCTGTTAATAATGAAAATATTGTATTTTATTATTGTTTTACTCTTCTTATGTTATTCCTGAGAATCACAAGTAAAATTTAAAATACCATTCACGTCCATATCAAGTAAGAATATTTCTACTGATAATGTCTTTCTTTTTTACTCTCATTCTTCCGCAGCTGTTCATATCATAATGTTCTGTTGGTATTTACAACGGCAACATATTTCGATCGATCGTATACGTTTTCATCATGATATAACGTTTTCGAGAATTTCATTTCGAAAATGTTAATTAAATAAATTGTTTTTTTCCTCGCAGACGGGCAAACGGCGTGCCTACCAAATTGGAACATTCGTTCGTCAACGATATGGACCAGAAGGTTACGGTCTCCTCTCAAAGCTATACTTCCAAGATGAAATAGCAATCAGGAGTACGGATAAAGAGAGAACAAAAATGACCATCCAGGTGGCACTAGCAGCAGTCTATCCCCCGGAAGTAGAACAGCAGTGGAACGAGGGTCTGGGTAAATTCTGGCAACCAGTACCTTATACAGCTGTGCCCTTATCTGAAGATTATGTAAGTTAAGACAAACATGTTTAGCAAAATTGTAAAAACAAAACCATGCACATGCATTTAATTTCTTTAGGGACTTTTTTAGACTAAATAACATTCAATTTCACCATCATCTCAGGTCACTGCCGCAAAATTCATTCCTAATTACCTGAAGACCCCTTCGCGCCCTGTCCTCTGCGTGTCTGTCCGCTTAGCATAACACAGATAAATTTGTTTAACGATTAACCGTAAACAAACATTACATATTAAAGTTCAAGTTCTACATTATGTAATACGTAAAGTTGTTACGCGACGTAATGAGTGGAGCCAATGATTTAATATCAGATGTAACGCGCGCACGTGCTCCAGCCGTGCTGTTATCGACGCGTGACCCCAACGATATTTGTATCAAATGCGTTTTATAGGACGTATATTCAATTATTATCAAGATTTATCATGTAGCGCGATGGCCTTTTTATCTAAGTTATACATGATGTCCACTTCATAACCAGAACTATTTCCGCAAATAGGACAGGATAACTATACAGCGAGAATAAATGCGTTTATGTATCAGTACTTGTTGATATATTTCGTGCCTCAGTTCCTCTTCCAAGCCATGACGATTTGAATTCTGCTGTATCCACTGACCACTCTCCTCGTCTAACATCTAGTCTCCTAATCTAACCGTAGAGGTGAGATTAGGAAGAATCCCAACTAAACCTATCATATCCCAAATGCAAAAATATCTCACGAACTTTCTTTTCAGTTAACAAAAAAGTACCAGTCAGTACCTTTCGTGTATGACGTTGTTATTGTTGAAAAATTTAATTAAAAATAGATCGTATATTCCATTCCAGTTGCGTTACTACTCCAACTGCGATAGGTTCAAGGTGTTAATGGCCCGCGCGAAAGAGGAGTCCATCTATCAAGAGTTCCAGCCTTACAAGGACTTAATCGGTATACTGAAGGTGCAAACAGGCAGGAACTTCACAGAAGACCCCTTGCTTTACGAAACCCTTTTCGATCTTTTTAGAAGTCAGGTGAGATAATTGATTAGTGGAAGAATTTTCCTTTATAAGATTTACAATTTAAATAAACTATCAGACTGTTAGTCTAACAACCTTATACTTCAATCGTGGCTGATCAGACTCCTAGTTTGCCAATATCCGAGGATGGGTGAACTTAAATTATTTGGGGGAAAGGGGAAGGATGGATATAGATATGCTACTTCCTTCCCTTCGGATACACTATTTTGCTAAATATTATTATTACTAATAAGCGAAGAACCGAGTTTCACCCAGCGTTTTCTCTCAAGATATTTAATCCATACATTAGTAGAGAAGAACGTTCAAGAAGTTTCCAAGAAAATAATATAATATCATAGTATCATAAAACTAGGCAGTCTGTATCCTTAAACCAGACAGCTGATAAATATATACATATACCTACTGATAAATATATATACTTACCGTTAAATATATTCGCATATACTCACAATTTTACACCCAGACATCGAACAAACACTCGTGCTGATTACACTAATATTTGTTTTGGGTGGGAATCGAAGTCCCGACCTCCGACTCAGCAAGTAATATTACTAACCACAAAACCAACATGCCAATCAATGAGAATATTAAAGTTGGGACCGACTAAAGGCGTTCACCTTCAAAACGTCTTTATTCCGTCCTTTGAACTTCTCCAATTCATCGAAGCCCTTCGAAAATATAGCGTGAGAGTGTTTCTTCCTACGCGATGGCGCTGATTGCATAGACCAACCTTAAACAAAAGGTTAACGAAATATTTGCGTTTGTTCTTTTTAATATTTATGTTTTTCTCTGGCTGCTCTTAAGCGGGATCACGATCTTTAGTCATAATTACATCTCGCTTTGAGTCAATAAGAAATAGTCAGTTTATATGTATAACAACCAATACACAATCAAAGGTATTCAGTAACGGTCTCATGTGATGCTAGGAAAGGATATTCTCTTGTTAACCTTCAAACTGAATAGCTACTATTGTTCAAATAGCATAAACAATACATAATATGAATATGAAAAACTGTTCAAATCAACCAAGGTTACAACTGAATAACTAATATTGAACGGAACGAAACGTAAAGCGATTATTGTACTTTGTAAATAATAAAGTGACGCCATAACAGTAACCATTTTTATCATTTACGAACGTCATAAAAACCCTATTTACTATTATTATAGCCTCACGCTATTTTCCGTCCGGGATAGCAGAGAGCACCGAAAGTCGAATATCTCCATTCTCACAGACCTGACCTGCTTCTTCTGCATTCATCACTCTCATTTACTTAAAACCAAATCAATCAATGTATTTAAAATTACAGTTATCCCTGGGCCTTGACATACCGGAGTGGGCAAAGCACCTCCTGCCCAAACTGAGCGAAGCCGCCCGCCTGGCGTACAGACTTTACTTCAGAAACGATGAGATGAAAAAGTTGGGTGGAGGTATTGTGTTTTCAGTATTAGGAACTAGTATTATTGTAGGTAAATGCATATTTCTTCATGTTTCATATCACCGTTATAAAAATAATATTAATTCAATCTAACATGGAATTAGTCCATAAGGAGATACAATTATTTCCAACAAAATAACAAGATCTGCGTAGAATCTCACACTAACTTCTTTTTACGCAAACGTAATTGCTGGTCTCCTGTAAGCTGATGTTTCGATTCTTCTTAAACCAATTGAAAGCCCAGTGTGGATATTATTAGTAAAAACCCCTCAGGAGAGATCTATGCTCAGCAGTGGACTTAAACACGATAATTACGAATGAATGAAAATCGATTGCAGTATAACGCACATCCTCATATATCTCGAAGTTTTAACAAATTTTTGTCTGTCTATTTCAGGGGTCCTATTAAACGATTTCGTCACAGCCGCCACAGACATCATATCAGGGAAGGAAGTGAAAAAACGCTTGCGCTGGTTTTCCGCTCACGATTTCAACATCGGTGCCTTCATGGACGTCGCTAAAGTCGTCAGACACGAGAACAGCATCCCCGAATACGGCTCTCTGTTTGCGTTAGAGCTGTACCGGTCCAAGATAACGGGGGAGTACACGGTGCTGGTAAGATCTGTAAATGTTTCTTTATTAAGCGCTTTTAAGGGCGTTTATTAGATTGAGCTGTAACTACCTAATGGAATCTATAAAATATTCCAATTGTTTTCTGATCATAAGTCTTGACACTTTTGTCTTGCTTTTTCCTGTATTAAATACTGATACACAAGTTACACACTGTGTGTTCCGTAACTTAAAATATCTAATGTTCTTCTTCTCTTTCACTTCATTTGTTAGAATTAGTTACAGAAGAGACAACGATTTGTTTATGATTAGTATCATCTTGACATATATTATCTGCTTCAATTTATCACCTATTTCTCGTCAGTTTTCCCATTATTTCCTATCGTTCCCCCTTCTACCTTTTAAATCGTACCATTTGATATTTCAGCCGGTATACCTGACCAAGGCCGGGGAGTCCACGGCTGTCCACCTTCACATCGCGGGCTGCGAGTCCAGCAACCACTGCGAGTTTTCTAAGTTCGCTGAATTCACCAAGGACTTCCTGCTGCCGGAGAGAGAGTTTTACCAACTATGTAATATAAGGACTGAGCTGTGAATATTATACTCGTAGTAAGCTGTGATAGAATTAGCTTGGTGAAATATTATAGATGTTACACCTGCTTCAAATGGTAGCCTGCCTAGAGTTTAACTCCAAAAACCCACCATTTGAACACTTCTACTGTGATCGAAAAAGCACAAAAACGTTCAAAATTAATCAATGGATAACACCGTTCCTGGCATGATCTCAATTTGGAATAGAATTTTTTGTATTGCTGAGATCAGCAGATAGGAGATGCTGGCCGGAGTGGGAGTTGAAGACACCAATACATTATAAGGGATTAGGATATACAACTTTCCTAGAGTGACCTCTGCTGAGATCTGCTGCAGAATTATGCTAATTAGTACCTTCGCTGCAGAATTAGAAGTTGGCTGGAGTGATTGGAGACGGCAATGTCTGTGATGATGCTTCCCATCCCTCGCATGATCGCGGCAGAGGCGGTGTGAGCTCAGTGTTTTGTGGTGATATGAGTATCCCCATTGATGGGGTTTTGGTAGATGCTGTCTCTTCATAGAGCCGTTGCAATGTGTTCTTGACTGGGAGACAAATATTTACTTCAATTCAAATTCCTTATTCATCCCGAAAATTAAATATGAACCTCTCCTATGTAAGGAAAGAATTGAAAGTGAGAAAGACTTATTCAAAAAGAAAGCCAGTTGGGACTTAATTTAGCAGGTGTGTCCATTTTCCATTTAGCAGTGAAATTACTGTGATCACTCGAACAATTATTTATATTGTGTTATCTACTTAATTCTAGATTGTTATTAATTATTTGATACTATTATGAGCTGTTGTTCCATTCGCGTGGATTTCAGTTTTCGGGTTATCCCGGCTTTTCCTTGTATTGGTCGGCGGTCGGTCAGCACATGAAGCGTGCAGATTGTATCATTGCGCAATGTTTGTTATTAAAGATTATTTTTTTCTAATATTTATAAGCGTACGTACTTATTTCTAAAGAATAAATTGAACTGTTTTTTGTGTAAATTCGATGTGTTTTCTTGTACACACATACTCGTAAGTAACAAAACATTGAATAAGAATTGAGTTTCGGGAACATATAATATTATATGCGTGTTTTCAAAACTGAAGTAAGATTAACCGAGCGATCCTTACTTTTCCTGTCTACGTGACAGGGGGATGCGAATATTTTTTATTATTTTATACGTACAAGAATACATACAAATTATCACACCAGATCCCTCACGGGGTATGCAGAAAGCATCCAGTGCAGTTGGCTGATGTCACACCTTTTGATGCGATAGCCAAACCATGTACCTATGTATGTATCAAACAGATCGACCATTCAACACGGTAAAATTTACAAATAAATTAAAAGTATGAAAAATTACGCGTAGATGAAAATAATACTCATAGTTCACGACAATGTGCAAAGATAAAAATATTGTTAGGAATAATGAAGCCGGCGGCGGCGCGTCCCAACTGCGCGACGCGGTGACGTCACATCCCGTGAGGGAT
>DWMF01001023.1:0-12462 GCA_018244815.1 Parelbella polyzona | reverse complement strand
ACACAAAGCGCCCCACGCTTTTTTCACAGTAACACAATTTTTTTTCGTTTATTACTTTTATCCTATTAAGAAATATTTTTCGCTTTTTAAATCGATGTGCTTTAAAGCGTGTTTTTTAGTTTTTTTAAAACTGTATTTAGGTATTTCATTGCAAATGGTGCAACTTAAACAGGTAACAACTTAACTTTCAACAAGACAGGGTGCGATGGGCCTCACTGGGGAACGCCTGTGTCCAGAAGTGGACTGAGATAGGCTGATGATGGTGATGATATGATGATGATGTTTCAACTTATTTACTCACATGTAAGTCGTATTTTCTCATATACCTATAGTTCTCGATTAAGCTTATCGAGGTCGATGTAAACTTAAACAGGTTACTAATATATATAAAACTCGACAATTTGTAAAAAGAATGATTCCTAAAATCAGTTGAAATGAAACTCATTTGCAACAAGGAAGTCATAACTTTTGATATTGAAGAGTTGCTGCGTGCGACTGACAAATTTCAATTCAATTTTGTCAGTAATAATTAAGCCTCAAAGTCATTGACAGATTACAACAACGGCCAAACATTTCTAACCGCAAACTCAGTCTAGTTAATTGAGCGTTGAGAGTTTGGTAATTAATTGAATTTTAATTAATTATATAAGAATATTATAGACTTATTTTGATGGCAGTCAAAGCGACGGAAGAAACTTGTGTAGATCGCACCCAGTGGATATGGCTTACTCGTATGAGAAATAAGCGTGACAATATATACGTACATAATTATACACTTGAGTATGTACTGTAGACATGTCTTTCGTCAGTCAGAGGAGAAATGTCTTTCAATTCCATGGTTCAATTATTTTTAAAGTCGAGGCAGTCAGCTATTAGAATAACAAAATTGTAATACAACACGACCACTAAATAAACGGCCCGATAATGATAGAATTTCAATCAGCCTCACGGCGGAGAATACTCTGAAATCAATACCAATCGCGGTGTCTATTTACACCTAGTTTAAAAATGTAATTAATAAATTGATCAATGGCAAATATCGAAATATAGATGAGGTTTACAATATTGAATATGGACGGGTCTATTACTCTAAGACGGGTCTTTTACTCTGCGAGGATATTGTAATGACATAGTTGAATAATACTATTATGTATATGTCAAAACAGAAATACGACGAGAAGTAAACGACTCTCTTTTATTTTTGTATTTGTTTCATTTTCAATCTAATACTAATTCCTTATGGCCATCATTTGATCGATTATAATAAAAATTAAGTCGCAGGTACGTAGGATTTTTATCGATGCAAAACATACATATATTAAGTATCTAGAATAACGTACAATAAATTCCAAATAAAATAAATAAGGAAGTAAAAGTGGTCTAAATCCAGCCATTGCCAGCACAGACACAATACATGGATATCTCTATAGCTGACATCAGCTACTCAGAATTTATTCCTGATAAAACTCAATAAAAACAGTTGTTACGAACTGTAAGTCGTAGGCATTAAGCTTCTATTTATTAGATTCATTTGCGTATCTATTGATACGCAATTGAATCTAATAAATAGAAGCTTATTAATATTATTATTAATATTATTATATTAAAAACTTTTTTCAGCTAAAGAGGACATCAAAAACCAATTTATTAACAAATTGCCTAAATATATTCATTTTAATGTGAATTATAGAAGCCATGTAAAAATATAAAGGTCCATTTCATACATCAGCGTCGTAGCAATTTATTAGCGAGAACTAGAGAATACTCAGCCTTCGATCAACAATGTTTATGATGTAGAAGCCAATCAATATTTTGAAATAATATTAAAATCATTTGAGCTCTTGTTAATATTTAAAGTATTGTTGAACCAGGAATATTCAATCTTTGTGAAATTCTCGGATATAGAGTTAACTCAATCATTTTAATTTCCTCATTGAATAAACCCAAGCAAAAAATTATCAAAGTAAATAATTAATTTATGTTATTATATATATTTGGTTGAGTCGATTAAAATTATTTGAAGCTAATTGTTAATGAAATATAATGTTGCTAAAAAATATTGCAACTTAACATCAAGCCTGTAATCATTGAAGGGATAAGCGAGTGTTTAGTACTCAACCGTTTCGCCACTTATGTTTACATTCCACTATGGAACAGTTGGTGAGCCTATTGCAGTAGTATACAACAAATGTACACTTCGAAACACTAATAGAAATTTCAACTAGAAAATCTAAAACAAATCGAATAGTACCCGACCCGGAAATCGATCCCAGGAGCTCTTAATTTGCAACCAGTCGCGCTTGCAACCACTCGACCAACGGGACAGAAAATATTTCAAAAGCTTAATTTAGGTAAAACGAGTGTTTTCGGTACGATATAATAAAAATCTCAGATTTGTAAATAAACCTTCTATAATGAGTTTACATTAAAGTAGGGAATTCGTGTCAAGTACCGGCTAATGAGAAGTACAAACACTCGTTAAAACATACTCATCCTTGAAGCTACATATATATATATATATATGTATGTAGGTACTGTAAGAATACCAATAATGCCCGAGCAGTATGCTCGAGCTTTCACAATACGCGGGAATAATTTAAAAAAATCTATTTCAAAACAATGTTATATTACTAAAATGTGAATTACGCGTTAATTTTTATACTCTTCAGCAAAAGTTCACGAATAAGTGATTTAGGTATATCAGTCAATCGTTTTGCTGTGATAAGACAATAATATTTACAAAATATCGATTACAAGCAATGACGTTAAGTTGAGCCCGGATTATTGCAAAATGTCAGCGAGTGTGTGACGAATAAAGACGCGTATTAAAACGTTTAAAGCTTTAAAGGATCCCTAAAAATCGTTATTGTCACGTCTGTCATCACATTAAGAGAAAACTTAATAAAAAGTTATAGTCCATAAAACCGTCACACGCCATCAAATCGGGTCGAATGATCCGGAATCTGTCAAGTGGGACGGAGATACAAATCAATAAATTGTACATCTAACAAAAGAGGCCATATAATGTTCATTTAATATCTGCGGTAGTAACCAAGTAATAGCGACAGTTTAGGATTATATGACGCGAACAACATATTGACCGATATTCCACACTGTTAAACTCGCAATTCTGTGGTCGGCGAATTAACCTTCGAAATAGGTGGAAAATTGTTTCCTTCATGTGATTGTATAGAAATAATAACTTGTTTCTACATTAATCGAAAATAAAAAAAAAATCTTATCATGTCTAACATATTATTTTTGTCCTCTTACAATTGGAAACATTTTTTCTGATTTTAAATTAAAACGGAAATAGTTGTAGCAGCTGCGGATTCCGCGAATTCGATCTCGACGTTTCACATGTATTATATATTCATAGTTTGCTTGGAATAGATACGAGTTCGTGTAAATTAAAGTGTATTCGATTTATAATGGGTTTCACAGCTCATTTTTGTTATAGTCATTCTGTATTTAAGCTACCAATTTGGCTTGGACATAGTAATAGTGACAGGCTAGTGGTTTAGATTAAGCCTTCACCTCCGGGAGCCTTATGTCGTATAATTCTTACTTTACAAAATGATGTGCGTTTTAAAGTTACATATTACTTGTGGTAATGATGAAGAAAAACGTCGGGGAGACTCGTACATTTTTTTCTTCTACAGTGTTCACCGAGGCCTGCGAAGTTTTAATCCACCTCATCTTCTTATGACACCTGTGTTTTGCTGCTCAACATTAAAAGGATTGATGGTTATGATGATTTTTGGATTAGTTTAAACTCTCTGTTTATATCGTACATACACGGAGTATATACATTGGAGTTTTGCACATTATTTCGTACATTTACAGGTAAACCACACTTTAAGGTACATGCTAGGTACTACGTTCTACTTATTACTTAATTAAAAGGTACATTGACTATACTATTCATATAATTATATGTAATGATCTGCGGTGATCATTTCGTAAATATGTACACCGTTTGTGTTCACTTAATTAAGGCAATACGACCGCATTTAATTTTCATAATTATTCCTGTATGGACACACTTTTGGTCTATACCGCTACGCTTGTTTTCCTAATACTCGGCTCTACACAATGAACATGATTTATTACTTCCGCATTTATTTCCATATTATAATATTATTTAAATGCATGTACATATATATTACAGCTAAACGTTATTTGGTAAGAAAATAATTTGGTAACTTAAAGATGTTTAACTAAAGAAAGGTCTGTGTGTAGTTTACACATGGCGGAAGAAAGACTTCCAGAACATTCTATTTCAGGAGAATTTATAAATAATTTTAGATTTTATTCAGACTCGAACTTTTCAATTTCGACAAATGACATGAGGGGCTTACAGTCATAAAGCATGAAAAGGAATATACTCGTATTTGTTTCGATTTAATCGTTATATTTTTAAAGCAGCGTGAATCGTGAATCACGCTATTTAAAATTATAAAAGAATCACGTTATGTCACTGCACTAAAAATAAAGTAAAAAGGACAACTCAAATCAAATAGCAAATATATTGATGGGAACGGAATAGTTAGTGTTTGTCGTATTGGCAAATTAGGCGTTCAACCACTGCACGCTTGACATAGACTAAAAAAAACAATGAGACAGAAGGTACAAACTGAACAAAGTTGGAAAGTTAATAGAGTGATGTTTTCACCCAAACAGTGCAAAGATGTGAGCTGGTTAATAGAGTGATATTTTTACAGAAACGTCGAGAAATTTGTCATTGGAAAATAAATATTTTTTTATATTGCTTTAAACTTATTTCCTTAAAAACATAAAACGATTGCTAATCAAGTTATGGGTTACATAAAGAAATAATAAGTTCTTGTAGATTTTATCAAATATTTCTTCCATAGATTTAGAACTGACAGTCGTAATATCTAACTTACAAGGCAACTGAATAAAAATAATTTTGGACCATTGGTTATTGGTACTTGATGTGACAAATAAATGTAACCAAATTACATATAAACACAATAATAAAACAGTAAGGCAAAATTATCCCATCATCGTCGGATTATGTTCTGCAGTAATGATTTCAGCGCATTTCCTTAATAAATAAAATCAAAAATATTAACGCAATCTTCATTAATATATTTTTTGTGTATTTGTGACGTGCGTATGGACAAACGTACGCTAATATTGTTACGATTTAGCTGTTTGCATATGAAAGTCTAAAAAAATCTCTGTATGTATAAAAATGCATAATCAAAGTGAAAGCATTCGATAGATCAAAAGGATTGTACATTAGTTTTTCAGTTGCTGTTGGCGTTTGCTGTAGGTATGTTATTAACTCGATTCAGAAACGTGCCAGGCATATTTTCAATGCCAATGAGACTACAAAGCCTTAGTCACCGTCGTCGTATAGCTCGTGTGACAATATTCCATAGGACATATTTTGGAGAATGCGCGCACGAACTACACGATTTAATCCCTCCAGCCCTTTTCTTATTCCGAATATCTAGACGCACGAAGCCATCTTCATCTAAATTTTCCAACTGCCAAAATGAAACGATTTGGTTCTTTTACGTTACATAACCAGATCATCAAGCAGTGGAACCCTCTGCCAGCATATGTGTACATACACATACATGGGCTCATGTAGCTGAGGATTCTTAAAAGCAAAGGTGAATAGGGTTTTTCTAGACATGCGTGATCTATCTTAGGACGCATCTATACTTTCCATCAGTACAACCAAAGCCTAAGGTATCATGAGAAAATAAAAGACAAATAAGGAATACTGCAACGTAATAATACTATAAATAATGTATTGTTTTATTAGACACTGCAATTGATTTGTTGATCGTTAATATAGAAATCTAATATTTGCATTTCAATAACTTTTAAAAGTGTTTAATATACATATTATGTGTGAATTTCACTCGGTTGGTTCTGCGGTATTTTTAATTAACCTGATTTTATATGAAACAATCAGTCCTACGTAATAAAATTAATTGTTACGCAGATTAATCTCCTCGATAAATGCGTATTAACACTAAAGTGAGCAATTCACGTTAATATTGTCAATTATTTAACCGACCTATTAGTTCACCGTTGTTTATGAATATTTCGGGCAATTTAGTGTCAATGCGACGGGATTTACGGAAACCAAATTCGCAACAGCGGCCATCAAATTTCAAATGTGGAAAATTTATGTTCGAAAATTAACATGAGCTCCATTACTTTTAATATGCATGTTTTAAGCACATTCAAGTGAATTACGTCAATAAATTTGTAAGATCGATCAACATGTTTTAAGTAAATTGCAATCAATCATGTTAATAAAATAAGATCCTTGAGTACTGTTGTAGTACAAATGATATATTACATATTGTTTCCAAATAAAATAATATTTATAATAGTTATTTACGGATACATTTTGCAATTTAGAATCTGTTAATACATGTACATGTAGGTATATGAATGTGGTATTTCGTTGTAATGACAAAGATTAATCAATTTACTCTTAATGTCATAACAGATCATGAGCATTGAAATGCTTTGTCATAGATCAATTCGTGATATTAGCTCCTACAAAAATAAACAAAAAGGCAAAACTAATTCAAATCCATTAAATATCTCTTAATACTTATAATAATAATTAATAAATGTTTGGCTGTGCCGTAAACAAGTGTAAAACAGCGTAGATTCGCGTTTTAATTGTGTGCCATTTCTTAAACCGCACGATTTACAGACTGCCAACATGCAGTAATATAATTGTCCTAATAAATCTGAAACCGTTTACAATATTGTTATAATTAAGGTTCCCTCGTATTTATAATTTACGTTTATTTACGTGGTTATTCAATTATAATTAAGTGTATAAAATTCATTTACTTTTCATGTGAAACACATACATATGTAATATACAAGTAACTGATTTATTTTTAAAAGCCACTTAAATGAATGCAAATTGAGTATACAGTCACATTTATCACAAACTATTAAACTGTTTGCTTAGGATAATGTTTAATGTACAATGTTACTGGGTCTTGCGTCAAGATTGCGAAACTCGAGCGACCCCTCCTCGCCTCGGGCAATCTCAAGGAGTCTGATCCTTGGTGATTTTACTCTGCCAATTGGCCATTGTTCTTAGCAAGTTATTGTCGCCGACTACCAAGCTACCAAGCTTAGCAAAAACTTTTCATTACCGGAAGGTTTGATCTATCGTATCTTTACACCTAACCAAATCGTGCAGATCTATTTTATTATTAAATTTCTCGTAACTTTAAACATATGATTATATATATATGTATATACAGTATGTACCGGGTCGGGCCACCTCGAAAAACATACGTGAGTTAAGCCGGTGAGTTCAGATGGAGATCTACATAGAATTAGGTATATCATGAGTGTCCGTTTCTGAAACTAAATTGAAGCGCAATGATTATTGATTATTATTAATTATTATCAAAACTTTTTTTTTATTGATTGTCGAAGAAAATTTTTTAATAGCAGTTTATAGAAATCGTAGAACCTTAAAGAAGGTTTTGTTTTCACCAGTCGAGATTTCAATGGTTTGTTGTTTGATTTTCAAATTATTTTACTGCTGACAATTTCTCTTAAATGTCGACACAATAGTACAGCGGTTAGATGTTCAGCTTGATCTAGATAATTCTGATAGTTTCAGTGACGTTATTGTAGCAATACTTTAAAGCAGCTGAGGATTTGAGCACTGGAATATTATCAATCATTTAATCTAATCTTTTGTTCTTTAATATAAATCTTTAGATTTTAATCGTGATGAAAGCTTACAATTTGCCTATAGTATCGAGTTCTCTTCAATTTCATTTAACATTTTGTGACATTATTTTATATTTCTATACAACAATCTGATAAAACTTGAAGAGTAGCTGTTTTTGTACATAAGTAACCCCTTATTCAAACGAGTGGTCGGCCTACTATTTTGTTCCACACCGTATACAATATTACTTATACCTGATTCATTGCCACTGTCGATGTCAATTCCTTCTTACATTTTTTTCAGAAGAAATCCCAAAAAGTGTTCAAAACTGACTGCGCAATGATGTTTTTAGTGTGATAAGCATAATTTATTTGCGTGTCAAAAAAGACGGTAATATTTTTCTTGTTCAAAAATTTATAGATACATATTTCAATTATAAATTGTCGATTCAAAGAAGTGATGTCGATTGGGGTTGATAAGTAAATGGGATTTAGCATAATATAGAAATTAATAAATTTCTTTCTTTCTTTCGTTCTTGCTTTCAAATTATATAAAGACTATTGTGGTGTTAAGTTGTATTTACGTAAGAACTATGAACGTGCCTAACACACCACTATGCTTAACTCTACAATATTGACACGAAACCAATTCAAACGATGTCAACCCTCCCACTTAACTTTTTAAGAGCTGATGTTGCAGAGTTGATAACACTATACTTAACCCGACATATTACTTTCATAAAACATTGGGATATTTATGGACGTATGATTAAAAATTACAGTATAATTGATGAATAAAATAAAAATTCCAAAACATATTCATGTGTTGTATTAGGTACGTGTTTCATATAAGACATATCTACTGGAATATTAACAGACAAATGTTTAGCACTTACAATATATTTAATAAATGAAGTAAATAGCCCATAACATACATATTTGGACAGGGTTAAATCGTAAAAAGACCAATATGGCATTGTTAGGTAAAAAAATCTTCTCAAACACTGTAAGAAGACTGGTGAAATGGTATTCGCAAGAAACACATCTCAACCACAATTACACGGGTAGATAGCAACAGATGAACAGCTGTGTGAATTCGTTCGCCTGTAAAATCCATTTTAAGAGCTTTAGCGTTTAAATCCTCTTACCAAACTCTCCTCGTGGTATTCCTTGCAGTACTTGGTAGGTACTTACAGCACTTACTTAAGTACTAATAGTACATATAAGTCAGTACTCCTTATAGTAAATTTTCCTTTCTTCAAGATACTGTTCCACACACTGTTCACTTCTAGATAAAACATTTATATATTACAGCATGAATGTTTTATTTTCATCAACATTGTCAACTTAGCGTCTGCTATGGCCCTTATTCTAGTTAGTATCGTGTCGTTTCGTTTACGAATGCAGTAGATGTCACAGTTGGGATTCACTGTATTATTAATCGAGTCAAGTTTCAGGCGGCAATCTGTCAGAAATATGAAATGTACATAGATAGCTATATGTCTCTAGCTACACACATCGGATATAATGTATTAATTTGGTTGAGAACGCTTTGAGTATCGTCGTTGAGTATTCAAAGTCCGCAATAAGTATTGATGTTACTTCTGGGTCAAAGGTCTTTAACATTTACTCCTTTCATTTAAGCGAATATGAACAAACAAATAGCAAATAACCTTTTTGTATTTACACAGGCTGGAAGCGACGCGAGGATGTGATTAAGGTTCCATACGCTGTTGTTTACTTACACATTAAATACGTTTTCTTTTCTAAAATAAGTATAAGTAATCAATTTGTATTCTAATATCGATCAAGAAATAGGCTCCTAGATATTGACGTATTATCCAAACATCCAAAATTCAAACAAAATGTGACAGAAAAGGGTGGAATAATAATATGAACGCAATGGAAAGTACTATAAATATATTTTATTGACCTTTAGCTATGAAATTAAATCGAAAACAACATTCCTGTTACGAGGAAAAAAACATTGCATCGTATTAAGCAAAATATTGCATTCAAAAACATAAGACGTTGTAATTGACATAAAACCATAAAACTTCCAAGTCACGGGTAAATGTGACGTACGTTTAATGAATACCCCCAAAGTTTCATACTAACTTCAGTTTTATGCTATACTTGGAATTGAAAAAAAAATAAGATAAATACATAAATTCTTAACAGAATAATGCCCTTGTCTAAATAATGAACAAAGCAAAAATATAAACAATACGAACACAATATGATAGTGCGGGGTTGCGAGCGACGCCTCCATCTGACTGTATCCCTCGCTTTGTGATGCCGTGCCATACGTAGAACTGGATGCAGACGGTACGCACAATGCATGTTAATAAGTCACTGCCTGCCGCGCTCGCAGTCTTTTAGTTCATTACATCCTTACAAATAACGCAATCCTATTAGATGTGTTACGTATTCCATGTATCTAATTATAAAATAATATTGTGCAGATATGTAGACGCAGGTAGTCACCCAAATTAAATGCTGCCTTCCAAGAATAAAACTGCTATCTACTAAATGAGTCTACATAACTAGGTGAAATAAGATTAAATCGATATTCCCTTGCGGATAAAGTTTTTTATTGTTAGTTCGATATTTTTTTCGAAACCAAGCAAATTAACCTTATCCCAGTTTTATAGACTATTCTATTAATCTTAGTACTTTATTCTTTTATAATACATTCATACAAAAAAACCTAACATGACTCCTGTACCACCCGAAGGGGTAGGCAGAGGAGTGTAGTACACTACCACGTTTCACTAGTTACGTTTACGTCCCACGGAATAGTGAGCCTATTGCCATACACCAGGTACAGATCAGGACTACGAGTCATTACTAAAAATTCTAAATTAGAAAAATCCAATAGCATCGGACTCGGGCTTTGAACTCAGGACCTCCCGATCAGCAGTCGCGCTTCTAACCACTCGACCAACGAGGCAGTCATTCCATTCGAGTGGTCACGAATTAAACTTTAAATAATACTAAAAAAGTCTAAATCATATAATAAAAAAAGGTTAAACTCATCCAACCAGTTTCTCTAGATAAAATGTTGAAAATTACCTGCGTGTAGTGGCGTTGTAGTCTATTCACTGATGACCCAAATTGTCTAACAATAACGTTCGAATGAATTCCAATTAGAAGTCGAGCACCGAACTGCTGAGATCGTTAAGTTTAAATAGTTATTTAAATGGAGCGAAAAGTGAATTTCGCTTAAGAAAAAATTACAGTGCATTTACTATGTCTTGTACGAATTTATTCAATCTTACTATGTAATAAAAGTATGATGATGTGCTAAATGACACAGTGTATGTTATATGTTGAGTGACAGACATGTAACAAACCTTGATACTCTGAAGACTATTTTAGACTTTCTCTTGTATTTTACGGCGTGTCGTCTTCGAGCCAGGGCGGCGGCGCCCGCGAGCAGCGCGCCTTTGGCGTCACTATCGCTGGCCTCGTCACTGGAGTGGCTCTCGCCTTGCAGGTGTGCGACCTCCGGCGGACCCCGCGATTTGCCCGCGGCTCCCCGGCTCGCACTCCAGGCCAGCATGGAACTCCTAAAAGACCTGAACGCCTCCGTTGTACAGGCCCTCTTACTATGTCGCCACCATGCAACAACATATCGGCGCAACGATACACCGTCGGACACCGCGGTACACACAAACTACGTGAAATATTCACAGTTAAATTTCTTGGGGTGACGCAAAACATCCATCAAATGACGTCATTACTACCCGCCACACTATTGTCTCCTTGTCCCCGCACAAGGCACAGAAAGCACGTGGTCGGTTTAATAATTCCAATTGAGTCGTCGCTGCGCGCGCAGTTCTCTCGTCATTATTATCGTAGAGCAAACATTGTGGTATCTTGCGCACACATTAGCAGTATATCGAATACTCGTGAATGCACCTATTATACGGTGATATCTACTTTATATCTCTGAAATAGGTGGACAGTTTGGCATCCAATGTCTACCTATAGTGATATATTTTTAATTCAAAATTATTAAAACAGTTACAACACTTCAACGCCCTATTAAGCAATACACTGAACAATGTGCGGAGCCGGTATTAAAATTTAAAATTAACTAGTAAATGATAATACTATCACAACATATTTGTATAACACAGACATTTCCATGTCTAGTACCTAACAGACAGCCTTTATAAGACTGAATGTTACGTACAGTACTAAATATTATTTGACAAAAAATACGTTGAATTTTATAAGGTTAAGTCGAGAGATATTTTATCAACTATAAAAAACTAATATTGGTAGTGTCGTTGGTGACCTTGAAAACGAAACGTTCAAACGATTTGTCGCGGAACAGGTAAAATGTGACGATATATTAAAAGCGTTAGATAATTTTGTTGGAATTATGTAACTTGTACTAATCTAAATGAAGCACGTCAACATTTATTTCAAACTTACACCTACAGTTTATTTGCACAACTTGATATCACAATTTTATCGATATTCACATTTGTGACGTAAAAATTGTAAGTGACAACTTCATATTTATCAATCAATTACACTTCACTGAATAGCACAGCACGGAATTGAGGAGCGCAAATATTTGGTGCGCAATTCGTTTGTTGTTTGTCATCGTTTTAAGTTACGTTTACGTTAATAATTTGTACGTGTTCGGTTCGGGAACCATGCGCGTTGACTAAAGCGGCAAAGCCCCAACGCGACGGAGACGCTGGCGCCGCGTGCGGCTCGTCTCGTGCGTCGCGCGTCACC